>CM045565.1:14648677-14911339 GCA_024721245.1 Mitragyna speciosa | reverse complement strand
CTCGTATTACATATTTGAGCTTTACTTGTATTATTGGATCCATAACTACTAACACGAAGGCTTTAAAATGGTATCCATACTTGCATTTTTCACATCCAATTCCTTTAGTGCACTTGAAAGAAGTTGATGTACTTGGATTCCTATTATTCCTTTCCTCGTTGAAAAGATTCATCCTCGAATAGCCTATAGTATTAAGTGTGCCTCAATCACTCGCATATGCGAAGCAAAAGCCCAGTTTTTGGTGTAATTAATTCGTATTATTTTATGTGATTTCATAAATAGCTAATGATATTGCCAAAGTAAGGATTTTTTTAACAAAGCAATTTTTGTACAAATGTCATAAATATAGTTAACCAGTGAAAACCATATATTCTCATTAAATTTTTTTGGATCGTATTATTATATTGATTACTTCCTTTCCAAATCAACTCCCTTGTCTTTCACATTCCCCCTTCCAAATCAACTCTACCACTTTTTTTCTCCCTACAATTCCCATCTCCTATCTCTCTTTGATTTTCCCTTTCTACTTTTTCTTAATACATCTATCACAAATTATCTATTTCACCTTCTTCCTTCTCCAGTAAGTTTTTTTTTTTTTTTTTGCTTCTTTTTACTTTTTATATGTATTCTCTTACATATTTGAGCATATAATATATTTCTGTTTTTATAAGTTTCTGCAACATAGTGATAATTAATTCATATTCAATTATGGGTGCAATCTTTTACACTTTTACTTTTTTATTATCCTTTAAAGTTTGCAACATTGAACCTTTAATTTTTATTATCTTTTAAATTTTGCAAGTAAAGTTTAGTTAAATGAAAAACAAACATTTATTTTTCGGTATAAGATTACAATACTTTACTATATTTTCACAACTGTGGATTAGTATTATGGCAAAATTATTTCTCAAATTAGTTGTACTATATAATAAAAAAATTTTAAAATAATCATTTTTATACTAATTTGAACAATTTATTCTATCATATATAAAATAATAGCTACAACCCTTTTTTCAATTGTTTATTATTTGAGATAAATCATTTTTATTATTAAAAACAAAAAATAGAAGGATATATTGAAACTAAAGAATTGAAATAAAAGAAAAGCTAATGAGCATAGCCAAGTTAGAAGATGTATGAAGTAATATATGAATGAATGAATCAGAGAGAGAGAGAGAGAGAGAGAGAGAGAGAGAGAGAGAGAGAGAGAGAGAGAGAGAGAGAGAGAGAGAGAGAGAGAGAGAGAGCAAAAAAGGCCAAAGATAGAGAAGAAAAAATTGGGAAGAGAGGGAAGAATGAGAGTGATTAAGGTAACAAAATGCCCTAAAAAAATTAATGAGAATATATGGTATTGATTGGTTAAGGGTAATCACGGCATTTGAATAAAAAATTTGATCATCTGAAATCCTGGTCTCCTTTATCTCAGCTCTAGCCGAAGTCTTATCCTTGTTCCTTTAGACACCAAATTTTGACACACCATTTATTTTCAAATATTGGGGGACCTTTTTCCTACTATTTGGAGTCAAATCCTGATTTTTGGGTAAAATGAAGAAGTCAGCAATTTTGGAGGGCAGAATATTAATTTTTTAATTGTAAATATTTTTTCATTAATTTTGGAGGATTTAAATTCATTTTTGGTACTTTTATACGTATTTTTAAATTTTGTGATTTTTTCGGATTCAACTAGTATTTTTATGTATTTTCATTAGCACAAGGGCAAAATGATAATTTTGCATCGCGAATACCACTTTCGCCCATTTTTGTGTACCAAATTTATTTTTCAAGTTTTCAAGCATGTTTTTAAATTTTCTTAACTCTTTTTTTTTGGGTTAAATTTTTATTAATAAATTTATTATTTACATTTTTCTTAATTTTTTCTATTTTTGTGAGAGAATATAGATTTTTATCTTTTTTAAAGGTAAAGTTGTAATTTTGGTAGTCAAGGGCATTTTGGTCTTTTAATCATTTCTTGGAGGTTAAGACTTGTGCATTATAAATATCTCCACTTGGGGATTAAAAAAAGAGAGAGGGGAGAAAATAAAAAGTCTAGGGAGATTTTTTTTTAGTTTTTAGTTTTTTCATTTCGCCAAGAGCACACACTTCTTTTTTACACACATCTTCAAATTTTCACACACCACACCAAGAACACACATCACACATCTTCAAGTTTTCACACATCACACCAAGAACACACACCACACATCTTCAAGTTTTCACATACTACATCAAAAACACACACTCACACACTGCACACACTACTCACTCTCTCTCACACACTACACACAGTACTCACATTTCTCTCTCACGCACTACACACTCCCATATTGTTCTTGCATTTTCTCTCTCACACACTAGCTCACAATCTTACACACAACCACACACACACTCTCCCATTTACACACACTAAGACACACTAACCTACGTTTCCCAAACACACACTCTCACACAGTTTGTTCACATTCTCATACACACGACATTCACAAATTCAGTATCCAACACATACACAGTCACACACACATTGACTCACACTTGAGCACACACAGATACATACGCACACATATACAGATTCACACTCCCACCACTCACAATTCACACACATTAATACACGGCACATACACAGTCACACACACATTGATTCACACTTGAGCACACACAGATACATACGCACACATATTTCACACACCTTGACACATTGAATCAGGGAGATACACACAATTACACACACTGATTCACAAGGAGATACACACAACCACACACTGATTCACATAGAGATACACCCAATTACACACACTGATTCTCACAGAGACACACACTGTCACACATAGACACATACAATCACCCAAATCAGGCAACCATGATTCACCCAATTCCAATCAACACCCAAAATCCACCGAAATTCCACAATTAAATAACATAGCCAACAAAATCAACTAACTACAACCTACACAAAACAAAAACAAAACTCAAACAACAGCCCGCAATCCCGCAATCAGGCCCAAATGACTTCCAATTTCTGTTTGCATAAAATATACCATCATCCCCTGTAACCACCAATCCATTTGAACCACCTCTCACCAACCTGAATCTCCCCCACCCAACTGATATGGAAACGCAGTCCCCTACCACTTGAATCACCGTCAGCCATCAGTTGTCAGTCCACCGAAACCACCCACCAAAGTCCAAGCTTCGCCCAATCCCAGCAACCACCAGTTTTGTTATCCCCAAACCTCACCAAAATCATCAACCCTCATTCAATCTCCACCTAAAACCCAGCTCCACCTCCCACGCCATCAGTCTCGCCACCGCAGCGCCACTGAGTCCCACCAGTCATATCATCTCCTCCACCACTGAGACAGAGTAGTCACCTAGCAGCTCTACCACTGTAGCCATCTTCGATTCTCACTAGACACTCACCTTTTTTATTCAAGGTAATGCTTAATTCTTTATTCAATTTGTCTTGTTGGAACACACATCTCAAATTTTGATATGTATTGTTCGATTAGGGGAGACAGACAGAAGAGAACCGAAAATCGGTAGAGAGAATAGGAAGAGAGCACTGGAAAGATGAAGAAAACATAGAAAGATAGAGAGAGACTTAAAAAAAGAGGAAAATAGAATACGGAAATAGAGGAGAATCGGGGATGAGAAGGAAAGAAAAGGAAGGTAGTGAACGAGAGGGAGAGAGAGAGAGAGAGAGAATCCTCTGTTGAAAGAAGAAGACTATTTGGGGGGAGGGGTTTTATTAATTTTATACATTTATTTCTCTTCTTGTCTTTTCTTGTTTTTGTTCACATAAAAAAAAAGGGATTTGGGGATTGGTTTTAGTTCATAATTTAGTACTGTTTTTATTTTTCTCTCTTTCGTTATTTAATTTTTTTTGGTGCTAATTGATTTCCATTTTAACTTAGTTTAGTTGAATTGAGTTGAGTAATTAAAATAATCTGTTAAGTTAGTTTAGCTAATTAGTGTAGTTTTATTTTAGTTTAGCATTTTCTATTTTTGGTTATTCTATTTATAGTAAATATTTACATGTCAGTCCCTAGGTCTTGAATAATATTGGTATGCCCTCAAAGACTTCCTAGTCTTACACAATTAGGTCCTTAATTTTACACATTGACCCTTAGATTTTTACATTCTTTCAATTAAGTTCCCCAGTTTTTGCAAGTTATGCCTTTAAATTGCTCAAATTTACATTTCTTTATTCCCTTGCTGAAATTTATGCTTTGCTCCCCAATTTGATAGAAATTTGCAATTTTAGCTTTAGAATAATACTTTAAATTATTGTTTGGCCCCTTAGGTTTGTTTAAGTTTGTTTAATCCCTTAGTTTAATAGTATTTGCATTTCACATTCAATTTGTTAGAATTTTTTATATTTTGTGATTTATTTCATTAAATAGTGGTACCTTAACATGTGTATTCATTTTTTAAGCATTGGTACCGGGTCTCCAAAGAGGTATCCCTACTTCTTGTTATTTTCCTCTTTATGTGCTCCAATATGCTCCCATGTGATGTTATGCATTATTTTTATTTTTATTTATTTATTTCTTATTTTATATACTTGTTGCGTATTTACATAGTTAATTTGTTTAATTTTTATTTTTTTTATTTTGAAAAATGTAATATTTTGTATTTAGCTAGTCAATGTAATAGTTAGATTATTTTTCTGATGTTTTAGCAAAAATTGTGTAATTAGATAGAAAGTGTAATAGATAGGGTATTTTTAATTTCTCCTTTTTAATTGTAAATCAAGCCCCCCAGTGTAATAGTTAGGGTTTTACTTTTGCGTGCTTATATGTTTATTTCTTTTACCGCTTTCCTTAGGATTTTTGCATCTAGATATCATGCTTATGTGTTATGTGCTCCTATGTGATCTTATAAGTTTCTATATGTTTAATTTGTTTTTTTTTTAATTCATGCTTTAATGTTTAAATCATGATTCATAGTATTCCGTCACCACACTAGTCCAACGCTAGTTGTGGCTTCTTTCTTTCCCGCTAATCCAATGCTAGTAGGACTTTTTAGAACGGGCTAGTCAACGCTAGACCCTTAGGACATTTTAGTGTTAGGTACATTTGTGTGCATTTCTCATCTCATTTCACACACTCCTAGTTTTCTTTCCATTCGACATGATTTTATTATTACTATTATTATTATTATTATCCTTATTATTATTTTGACACGTTTTTTTAAAAATACATGACATCTAGGTTGCACTTCACTTAGAAATTAAGACATTTGTGTGATTCGACTAGAAATAGTCATCTACTCACGTGGGAAGCGGTGGCGTACATACCGTTCCCCTCTTCGTGAGTAGAAACATTCAGTCATGAGATATTAGTCCCCCGTACCCGTCATGTTGCATACCCACCTTCTTTCTTCACTTACTATATATTATTATTATTTTTTTTTTTTTTGCATTTCATTTTGCATAAAAACTCGTGACTCCCTCGAGGTTTCGACTCGAGTTTCACAATTAATGCGGTAATTCCGACCAAGCCTCAACGGAACATGCCGACCCTCCCGATACCCACATTTAGATTTAGAATTTGCATTCATTTAGATACATCCGAATGCGATAGAACTTAGGGTTAATTTAGGAAATTTTTATTAAACCTCGCAACTAGCCTCGGCTAGATTGAAAGGGTGCCTTAGGCGCAAGCCTTTGCCTTCCCTTTCTTCAAATGTGACTTGCGGACCTTTTTTTTTCTTTCGTTTTTTGTAGATCGGAGTCAAAAAAGGTTTTAAATTATTTCTCTAAAAATTTTACTTTTTGTTTTGTTTAAACAATTTTTTTGGGTGACTTGGTACACCCTAACTCAGTACCAAGTGGCAACTCCAGTTTAAAAATAAAACCTTTTTTCAAAAATTATTTGGCCAAACCTGTCGGATTTTTAGTCCCGGCCTTGTTTTCTTTTAAAATACCATTTTTTCTTAAAATACACTTTTTTCAATAAAAATTTAATTTTTCACACATGCGCACGATTTTTTCCAAAACTATATTTTCAAAAAAAGGGTCATCAGACCAAACCGTCTTTTCGGGACGCGACAGTCAACGACCCCACTAGCACCCTTTTGCTTTTACCCACGATTTTTTTAGGACGCGACAGTTCCAATGATTATGGGTGATAAGAGCCAAATAGAGTCGCTCTATCTCTACATCTTCAAGAAATCTTAGGTAGACAAAGCCAGGTGTAACAGCACCGAGCTTAAGAAATCGCCAAAGCCCTGAAGTAATATGTACATGATGGATGAAATATCGATGTTTAGGTCAAAAAGTGGAAGTTTTGAATTTTCATTTGCTCAAAACACTTATAAAATTGCCCATCTAGGTATGCCTACTTTAATTTCACATTTACTATGTAAATTGATAAGAATTACTTTTGCTATGTTTCTCTGAAAAAAAGTACTAAATGTATCTTATTAATGTACATAAGTGGTGGAGATTATTTGGTAATGGTGCTCCATATTTACAGAAATTAGCAATTAAACTCTTGGGTCAAACTTCTCCTTCCTCAATATGTAAACGTAACTGAAATGTATTTAAACACATCCATACCAAAAAGTTGAATGGACTTGAGCATCAAATGTTGAATAATTTTGTTTACATTGATTGCAATTTACATTTGAAGAATAGATATGGAATTGCTATTATGAATACTTACTTTATTTTGTAAATTTATTTGTTCTTTAAACTTCTTACTTTTTGTTTTTTGACTTTTTTCCTTTTTTATTGTAGGCTCTTGTATAAAAAGAGATCTTATGGTCTAGTGGATTATGAAACCCTTGATAAAGTTGAATTTTGTATTGTTGATGAGGAATAAGAAGGAGAACTTGATTATAATAATTTAGAAGAAATGATTGAAGAAGAATTTCCCAACCTAGTGAAGATAGACCCTCGCAATCACATAAGACTGTATTTGTTCACTTAACTTTATTTAGTAATTTTATTAGTTCTTAATAATTTTTGAATCCTTTTATCTATGAGTTTTTAAATGATTTTTAGGTAAGAAATACACAAATATCATGCAACTTGATGATAAGGATGATCTTGATCATATCGACTTTGAAAGTTATGAAACTAGAGCCAGGGTCGGAAAGGATGAAGATAAAGCATGTCTTGGGTAATTTTAAAATGTGTCATTTCAAAATATTATAAATGAAATTATTGCTTTATATGAATTTATATTTGTCAAGAATTGAAAATGTATGAGATTTCTATATTGTGAATTTTGTGAGTTTGGATGAGTTTGATGAATTGTTTAGTGAATTGGATATAAATTTGAATCTCTATTAATGAATTGTAGATTTTTTTTTGTTAAATTTTGAAAGTTTGATATGTCGGAAAAATAAATATGTATATATAATATTATACCTTTATACACCGGTTCAAATCCCCTGTCTCCAAAATTAGCTCCATCCCCTCTGTCTCTAATTTGTACAATATTAATTCATGCCTTTTTTAAAATTCACAAACTTTGAAGGTTATTTTAGTAAATGCATATATAAATTCATGCACATGGCAGATGTACAAGTTGGAGACAGAGAGAACAGAGAGGATTTGAACCATTTATAGAAACACACAACATATTTATGATAACATATGGTTTGACCCCTGATCGACTCTCTATTGAACCCATTGAACCCTAATCCCTGAATTCAGCCAAGTCGACATTTAATCCGAGTTTGAAAACATAGGAAAATGTGACCATGAAAAGCCACGTCTCCTTGATAATTGGCACTAATAATTATTTTATGGGGTAATCGTTTTGCATTTCGATGAGATCGGAGAACCTTCCCTGCTCGTGATTACTACTAGCTTGGCCCCGTCATTACTTTGATGTTCCAATATGCATCCTTTTTGCTTCTCAAGGGGGAATATTTAGGTGGACCTTTGGGACTCATGGACCCGTAGATCTAACAGTGGAGATTAAGCCACCAAGGTTCAGGGCTCGCCACCGTTGAGTCCACGGGTGGGGCTCGTGGACCTGGTCCACCTAAATATTTTCTCTTCTCAAGCCAAGACGAATCCATGCTTTCTATGCACCACTCTAGGCAAGGACGGATTTTTTTTATGGGGGATTAGCAGCCACCTTCCAAAAATTTTAAAAATTATTCTTTAGTGATTTTTAATTTAATACAGCCCTTTCAAACTTTTCATAAATTTTTGTATTGTCTCTTTATTTTGTTGAACTCCTCTAATAACCTAAGTACTTAATAACATAAAACCAGTCCATCACAAGGTAAAATCTAAGTAATTTGGATTACTCAAGGGATATGTTATTTTAATTGTAAATTAAATAAATAAGGGTAAATTTTCATTCTCTCAATACCGATTATTGGTATCTAAATTTTCTTGATTGAAAAAGGGGTAAATAAATTAGTAGTTTATTATTGCTTAGTCATAGAAATATCTCACATAAAAATTATATTTGCAAGGCATATATGTAATTTTGGAGTTTGAATATGTAACTTGATTATATGTTTTGACTGTATAAAATATTATATCATTGTACACAAAATATCAGTTAGAATAATAATTTTTATATATAATTGTGTACTTGTTTAAAGTTTTACTTCTAAAATAAGATTTTACGTTGTTATAACTGTACATAAATGCTAATGTTGCCCTCGCAAATTCAAAATTATGTTCCATTTATGACTCTAGCCTGACTCTAGGCATCATTTCGAGAACCTTTTTTCTCATTCTTCTAACTTTGGTTCTTTGTCTACTTCCCCAACCAAAGCCCTCAACCCTTTAAATTAAACATTGCTTCATCCTCCGGCATAAAAGCAGAGAAATCCTGATATTTCACTTATAGCAAATGCCACTGAACTTATTACCCCCAAGATTACTATCACTAATAATTACTGCCTGGTGTCCATCATTGGACCACGGGGTGGGCTTGATTAACGGACTGTCATCATAAAAGCCTAACTTGATTGCTTGGGGCTAAAATAGGAAATGGATTTGAGAAAAAGATAGTCCAAGATTCATTCCCCGCAACATTAATAGAAACATCAAGTCTGGCCCAACTAATCCATAAGTAACTAATCGGAACCATCCAGCTCTGAACACGGAAGTGGGCCGAGCTAGGTCTCTAGGGAGGTCTACTTGATCTATACGGATTAATCGTTCCTAGACAAGGGCTTTGGATCCATGTCACATGGATAGAAACAGTTTAAATTTGAATAGATTGTATGTGCGATGCTTGGCCGATCAACAGTCCGAGTGTGGATCTTGATCCAACCCAAACCCATTATTTTTTTCCGAATATGGATAAAGATATAATTTCGTTTACTCAAAACAGGCCCGAATCCCGTTTTTTTCTTATAAAAAATGAGTCGAACGCGTAGTATTCTATTTGAACTCTAAAATGGCCTAGGCTCTTTTAATGTGTGTGTGTATATAATTTTCAATACTTAATATCCAATAAATAACAATTATAAAACATATATACATATTTTACACTTCTAAGACCTGGACCCAATCGGACTCAGATATGAGAAATTAAATGTAAGATCCATCTGGCATACGGGTCAAATCCGAAAAAATTTTATATGAACGGTCCTTGTCTGAAATATTCAATTGACCGGACCTGATCCATTGACATTTTTATGCCATGCATCTACTTCCTCTTGAGTGAAAAAGTTTTTTCCATCACGGGTATAAGAACGATTAATCCATTCAAAATACGGCTAAACTATTAAAATAGGCATTCATATTTCATACTCGCAATGCATAAAGCGAGTTTGGATATGTGACATATATCTTTTATTCAAATTTCAAATTCTCATTTGACACATGCTTCATGCACTGACACCAGCTAGATAGAAAAAAAAAATTTCATTGATTGTGGAATTATAGGTATGTAATACAACTTCAGTTAAATTTCTCGGGCAATTTATTTGTGACGAATTTACTAAATTCTTTCTAAAAGTTTGTTCCAAGAATCAGAAACCAGGAGATGTAAACTTTTAACTCATAATGGTGTCATCAGGCCTAGTTATCTATTTATGGGATATTGGTTTTATCGTATTGCTAGCACGAATGCGGCATAACATTAATTCCAAAAAGAATCTAATCCATCTTCAATGCAACTAATGCTGTAAACTAGTACTATACTCTCACAGTATCAGCAAAAGATATTTTGTCCGAAACAATAGAGGAATGTGTTCTTGGAGATGGAATTATGGAAAAAGAAGAATAGTTATTGATGCATGTCACCTTTACGCATAAAAAAAAGGGAAAAATATGTTTTTAAAACCTAATATAAGGACATTACTTGAATTATGTAAAGTAATTAGTTCGACTTTTAAGTTTTCCCTTTTCTCCTCTTCGCTACTAAGATTTAGACTCTCCGCTAATCCAAAAAACAGTGGAAAAATTTTGACATGACATTGCGACTAATTTTTGTCAAGTGTCTTAGGTTTAAGCATGAGAATGACGTTTTGCAAAAATTTATTGTATAAATTAAAAGTTAGATGCGTGTAAGACGGCTTAGTAGTTAGTCGGATACCTTAGTCCTTAATTAAAAAAAAAATAAAGAAATAAAAGGATGCGCGGAGATTAACTCTGGTGCCAAAAATAATATCTTAAGAAGTTTTTATTACACTTTCTTCCTTCTGATGACTTGTGTCCTAAACAATGTTTGCCATATAAACAATTTATTTGGGACATGTTAGCTGCAAGAAGAAAGTGTGCATTGTGCAATTAATGCACATATTCTAAGACAGTATTTCGGCATCTGGGGAAAAGTATTAAATGCATCACGTGTATTATCACGTGGTATATTAAAACTAATAATTTATTGTCATGTGATGACAATGAGCCACACCTTACATTATTTTTGTAATATATAATTGGTTCTAATACATCACGTGGTATGTCAAGTGATACTCATGGTGGACTTTATACTCACTCCCCATCTGTGACCAGCTAGAGGAATTCAAGGAAGCCACATCTTTTCAAGACTTCCAACAAAAGATTACGAAGAAAATGAAATAGTAATGATTCTTTCGACAATTGCAGTTATATAGAATGGTAGATGCCTTGTTCTTTGGCACAAAACAAATAATAATAAATGCTTTTACTGTCACATTAACATGTTCAAAAAAATTAATCAAAGATGAAAACTTTTACTCCCTTCCCTGGTTATTTTTGGGTAATCTAACTTTTGATGAAGGTGTGTAATTATTATTTTAAGAAGATGAGGTATAGGTACATTTACGAATCTGATCCTTTAATTTAAAGTACTTACTTGAATTTCTTTTTATTTTTGTTTTTCCGAAAATAAAAATTAGGTCCTTGAATGCAATGGTTTTGTCAAGTCGATTGGGTTTTAACATGACAACTTGTGGTGTTCAGGGGTGAATGGGCTAACAAAGGAAAGCAGGATGCATTCTCTGACATTCGGGAAATCTACTTCGTACCTATCAAAGAAGAATTAAAAAGAAATCTATCTCAAACAGGACAAAAATAGAAATAAACAAATGGGTGGGATGTGCAAATTTGTAAGATACCTTCTTCAAAGATTCCTTTTCTAGGTGACTTCACATTCAAAAACAAGATTACATCTATTGTTTGTTGGCTTTTATTAGAAAAAACATAAGGGGCATCAGGCGCTAGAGATTTCTACATCAAATTGCAAAATTTTTCTCAGGACACCTTACTGTTTAGTACTAATGTGCTGCTCGTAAGTTTTGCAATTTTTGTCGTTTCAACGAGTTGGACAACTTAGATGTTGTCTATGGAAAATGCAATTCTTAACAAGAATTTAAATATGTAAAATGCAATTCATGACAAGAATTTGTCTATGCAAAATGAAACTCTTGACTTATAATGGTAAATTGAGCATTCAGTTAACGATAATTTTTAGTGTACTCGCTACTAATCACCAATTTTGTTACCTTGGGAGTATATATTTGTACTCTGTGGGGTACATATAAGTTATGAGAACACAAAACAATTATTATATCTGTAATGATGATATTATATTAGGGGGTGTTTGGTTTAGGGGAATCAAGGAGGGGAATGGGTATCACAAGTAATGATACCCATTGTTGATGTTTGTTAAACAACTATCACTATCATTCAATGGGAATGATAGTGATTAATTGGGGTGTTAATGATTCCCCCCAAAATACTAGTCTATCAAACCCATTAACCCTTATTATTAAGGGCAAAAACACACCCGTTAAAAAATATATATCTTTTAAGTTACCCACTCTCAATACTCTCTCTCTCTCTCTCTCTCTCTCTCTCTCTCTCTCTCTCTCTCTCTCTTTTGATTTTGAATATTTTTTATTAGTACTTTATAATTTTTTTTACAAAAATTCTTTTTAATAATTTTTTTATAAAAATTCTTTTTAATAATTTTTTTTACATTCAATAATTTTATAAAAAATTGTATTGAAAATCAAAGATATATAATACTCTCTGTTAATATAATAAAAATGACTTTTTTTTAAGATTATCATTTCCATAAAACTCAAATTAGAGCATGACTATATTTAAAATTGAAGAAATCTTTTTAAATTTTTTTCAAATATACAAAATAAGAAATCTAAAAAATATATATATCATAAATTAAAATTTTAAAATTTTAAAATTTACTTGAAAGTCATTTTAGTATACCAAACAAATATTCTTATAATGATACCCATTCTATTATTAAACCAAACATGTTTGGGGGAATCATCAAAACCCATACTCATAGTAGGGTTAATGATACCCATAGTGATAGTGATTGAGGAATTTGAACCAAACGCCCCCTTAATCAATCTAATGAATACTTAATTACTAGCATTAATTGGACAAACCCAATTATTGGGTCTTAATTGGAGAACATCAAGATGGAAGGTGTTAATTAATTTGTGGTCAAATATTTGATCCGACTCAAAATGGATTGCTTGTAGTTTAGGGGTACGAACTGTGAAGTTTGCAACAACGACTGCTCCTTGTTCGGAAGAGAAGTACATATTCTCAATAGTTTTTTTTTTACTTGTTTTTATTTTTAATTTTGAAAAATAGTTTTGTAATATTCTTAACTATTTTTTCTTTTACTTTTGAATTTTTTAAGCTAAAATAAGGAAACCGATTTCAATTTTTTTACAAGCAGTTTTTACAAATATCAAAATCTATTAATAACTAGTCCGAAGTCTTCCAACCATTAATCACAAACTAAAGATAGGTACCGACCTAGCAGACGGCAACGATGTTTTCTAAACTATGCAAGACAAGCGAAAGTTTCTAGGATTAGCACCTACTATTTTCCAAATAAACACTAGTAAATTCAAGATCTAAGAAAGGTATTGAAAAGATGCACAAAGTTTGCATTTTAAATGTAGATTTTTTATAAGAGGTGTTTTAAAGTAAGACTTACGAACTTATCATTTTAAACTACATATTAATATTTTTGTAAGACTTGCGAACTTATCATTTTAAACTACATATTAATATTTCTGTAAGACTTGCGAACTTATCATTAAATACTTTCCTGATTTGAACTCAGTTTTCCCAAAAAAAAAAAAAATAAATAAAAAATCACCCAAGAATCTTTAAAGTTTAGCACCTACAAATGGTGATGATACTATGAGTCCAGTCTTAACGATACAAAGAATAATAAAAGATTGATTGGCGAGAACATTAACGTCCTATATCTCGTCTTCTTTCAGTAATTTATTGGAAGTTGATTAAGAGAAAAGTTAACTGCTTTTGGCCGAGGGGCAAGGTTAGCTAAATGGGTAATGCTAACGGAGAGGTGCTACTAACATCAGTCTCTCTCAAACTTAAAAAATTAAAGGGTACAAGGCAATTTTGGAATCCTCTAAAGTTGGTGAAGAAATTCACTGGTAAATGATCTTACGATACTTTGGAAGAAAAGATAATCTTGATAATATTTGTGAGATTTCAAGCCAGAAAAATAGTTCTGAAAGTTATAAAATTCTTTTCCATCCTAGTATTCAAGATGAAGGCAAAGGAAGAAAAAATGTTAATAACTTGAATCCATGATAATTGATGTGAAAATTGGCTGTTTGGCTTCCTGTTACCACAAAAGGCCAAAAATGAAGGAAGCTTTGCCTTAACTCTTTCATGCTTTCTTTTTAACCCTAAAAGGGGAAATACCGGTCCCATTTTTTCTTTTGTCCTCGTCACTCCGCGAGCTGCGGCTAAATCCCCTCACTCGAATGCAAGGATCACTAGGTCCCACAGGACATTATTAATAATTAGGAGTACTATTTTGTATCTTCGTCTCATAATGATTGATTTGGAAATGCATGTTAACTTCTCGTGACGACAAAACTACATTGAATACAAAACAACTCATAAATTTTTATATGGATTTGAGACACAACTTTACCGATAGTCTTGTAGTTTAAAATAAAGTAATTTAAACATTCTTATATCATTTACTTACATTAACATATATCACTATATTTATGCAACGCTCTTTTAGATCTTAAAGTCAACATGTGAGACTATAGATTCAGCTCATCTAAAAATCTTTCGAAGCTTATTTAATGTTAGCAAATGGTCATTCTGATAGTAGAGGTTTTTGGTTTTTTGGGCGGGAATCTTAGTAGGTGAGACATAACAGACATCATAAAGTGCAAGATTCGGTGGAAACACAGGGGTCACTTCTCTTTCGGGCAAGAATTGGAAAATTAATTAAGTCCAGCTTTCTTCTTTCATTATTCCTAGGAAGTACCAACTTTTCATTTTTTCTTTTTGGCTTTTATTGCTGACAACTGCCAATGCAATCACAATATGGCAGCAGTACCAATAAACAGGTACAGGAGATGGTTAGGAACAATTGGGACCGAAGAGGAGACAGAGAATAACCAGTTTGTGACGGCAGGAAATCTAGCTGAATATAAAATGAATGAATGAGTGCAGATAGAGTACGTGCTTGTAAAGATCATGATGCCCTGCTGAGTGCTTAGCCTAAAAATTACGAGTACAATCCTTCTTCATCATGCCCAAACAACCGGCATTTCATTGGCTTCCCAGAGATTCTTAGTGGATTGGCACTGCTCCACATGTGGATCTCGTGGTCTAGAATAATGTTACATAAGCATAGTAATACATGTTGGTGTAAAAAGTGATATAAGGATGCCTATATGACTTTATTTTATATTACGAGGTTCACAAGTAAAATCATGAACTCGGTCCATTTAAAAATTTTTCGGCTATGAAAAAATAAGGCCACGTTACTGGAAAGCAGTGATTGAATAAAGCTAACTGTTAAAATTTTATTTCTTATTCATTAGAAGCACATTAGAGTTGTGAATATAAATTGTAAATAAACAACAGAAGAAACACAAATTCAACTTTATGGTGGGGACTATATTTTCATTTAGAAAATTATTATTATTATTATTTTCTTTTGTAATTCAACCTTTTTGGAAGCCACAGCAACTACGTCGTTGGTGTCAACCGCGATTATGTATACCTAGCTTGTCTACACAACTGCCATTATATAAACGTAGCATCACCTCACTAAACGATCACTCTTCTATTCTCTACTCTCTCTCTGCCTTCGGCCTCATCCCAGTAATTTTTCCCATGAATATTTGATCACAGATATTTTTCTTCTCAAGAACTCAAATCTTGATACTGTGCTTTGATCATATCCCTGACTTCTTTCCATTCTTGTTGTTCATGGCAGGTCAGATCACAGCATCTCTGTTATTTCCAAGCCTGCCACTTCTTGAAGGTAAATTTTCATTGCTTTCTCCATATTATCTGATTTAATCAAATTCTTCGTTCCTTTAACCAACGGTAGTTCTTCTCCTTCCTGCTTGGTGTCTGGGAAAATAAGAAAACGCTCTTTCATTGAGCAGTATAGCTATGTAATCTTCATCAGAGCATGATCACCGCCACCTCATAACAGATCTTAACCCACTATAGCCACGATTTCCTGCTGAATTCATAGTGAGTATTCCTTTCTCTGCTGCATGGGTGGAACCAATCGCTATAGCATCTTCTTTTATTTCTTTAGGACTCCCTGCCCAAGTGAAATTGTAATGGTGTCAACTCCATCAGTAATAGCATCATCAAAGTTAGCCATTACATCTTCCTCTGAGCATCCAGAAGTAGAACAAACACTGTACACAGCAATCCTTGCTGAAGGGACTCCTCCACGTGCAATACCTTGTGCAATTCCATAAAAATTTGCATCTTGAACATTATTTCCGGCTGCTGTTGAGGCAGTGTGAGTTCCATGACCAATAAAATCTCTTGGAGAATCAACTGACCTGTAGCACCGGGCTCCAATAGTTTTTCTGTTTGATTAACACAAGATCTAGTTAATATGATACGATTGAAACGCCTAGCTTAAATATTTTTGTTTCATTAAATAGTAAATGAAGAGCAGCGGGAAAGTTTACTTGTTACATGTAAAGTTTTCGCCATAACAGCCCCCTTTCCATTTTTTGGGAATAGCCCAAATCCATTGTCGGTAAAACTTTTTGATTCTGGCCAAATTCCAGTATCAATAACTCCAACGATTATGCCACTCTCCACGGTAAGATTTCGATGAACATTTTCACGAAATACCATGAAGTCCCATGATCGAGTTGTGAGAAGTTTTTTAAGTCTTACTTGGAAATAGCCACACCACATCACTGTGAGCTGCATAATATAACAAAACCTTCATCAGAATATTAATCAAACAGAAAAATTATTGGAGTCCTGTACTACGGTTCGGTTGATTCTCCAAGAGATTTTATTGGTCATGGAACTCAGACTGTCACAACAGCAGCCGGAAATAATGTCCAAGATGTAAGTTTTTATGGAATTGCACAAGGTATTGCACGTGGAGAAGTCCCTTCAGCAAGGATTGCTGTGTACGGTGTTTGTTCTACTTTTGGATGCTCAGAGGAAGATGTAATGGCTAGCTTTGATGATGCTATTGCTGATGGAGTTGACATTATTACAATTTCACTTGGCCAGGGAGTCCTAAAGAAATAAAAGAAGACGCCATAGCGATTGGTTCCCTTCATGCAGCAGAGAAAGGAATACCCACTATGAATTCAGCAGGAAATCTTGGCCATAGTGGGTCAGCATCTGTTACGAGGTGGTGGTGATCATGTGCTGATGAAGATTACATTGCTATACTCTCCCTTTCGGATTCGGGTTTCGCAATTTGGTCCCATGCAAGTTCACACAAGTTAAAATGTAACTCATCAGTGAAAAAATGTAACTGGTTTTTGTTCCGAAATGATGTTTTTTGGTTCAAATTTTGATCATGTTGGTTGCATCTTATCCATCCATTTGTTACACTTTTAATCTTGACCATCAACTTGTAACAAATGGAACTTGTGAAGCTTATCCTCCCCCTCCAACTCTTATCATACATTTTCTTCAATCTCCACATACCTTAGGCCACTTTTTAACTAAATATTTATGGCGAAAAAGTGAAAACAAAGCCCTTTTATTCGACCCTGGGTAGAGAGGTAATGGAGAATTAGTGAAAAAAATTAATTAATGGAGAAGGAGATATGGTTTTGATGGGATTCGAACCCCCAACCTCTATAGTAGAGTCAAAAAACTTTAACCTCTCGACCCTTTATTTGTTCTCCTCTTTCTTAATTTAGATCCTCAGTGTCATTTTTTAGGTATCAAATCTAGTGCTAATGATGATAAGCTATCACTTCAAGTTCACACTATAATAATTTAATAATTTATCTTGGGTGTAATGAGTGTGAATATGATGTAATAATTCATTATTACTCAACACTAGAAAAATGATATTAAGAATCTAAACTGGTGCTTCATAGCCCAGCGAGGTCATATGCCTCTGAATTTGGAAAAAAAAATTAGGTGGACGAGCCCTCCAGATCCTATTTTCCCCTGAATTCGTCACTTGCCCCAACTCAAATTTGTCTCACGTGAGAGCTTCGAGTGCTTGCTTGTTTCTTTTTGTCTGGGTTCAGTGATTGTAAAACCCCTTTTTTTAGTGAGGCACAACACGAGCTTGGCTTGGCAAGTTGCACCTAATCCTAGAAGCATTAACAAGAGTTTTCTACTTTAACATGACTGAATTAAAAATAAAAATCTGTCAACAGTAACTATATTATACAACTTTTATTTTCCTCATGTTTCTTGAAGTATTGTTTGTTAGCCGTGATTCTTTACTTACAATATTTTTTATTTTTGTGATTTTATTTGAGAACAGAAATATTTTCCAATTTGTAGACATGAAAGAAATACAAAAAGGGAAAAATCATAAAACACAATAATATAAGCATGTGCTGTAGAATTAATTTAAGTACCTTCAAATTAAAAAAAAAAGAAAAAATTTATTGAGAAACCCTAAAAAATTATTGAGAAACCCTATTGTCTACTTTCATTAGGATTACGACTGATTGAGGCATGCTCAATGCTTTTGCAGTACAAAATAAAATTTGATGTCTAAGTTTTTTCTTTGAAAATTAGTTTTACATTCTGAAATTTAAAAAATATTAGGAAAATAGTAAATAATAAAGTGCAAGTAGGCAGTTACAATATTTGATTAGTCACCACCCACTTTCAGGAAAGCTATTAGAATATTTAAATTTTTTCTTAAATTTTAAAAAGAAAATAAAAGAAGAGATATCAAATACCAAAGTGCGATCTGCTTTTATATAAGACTAGTGAATATAGCACACTCTATATGTGTTTTTTTTTTTTTTAAATTATAGAGATATAAATTTCGTTAGATGAAATAACTTAATGAGGTAGTTTTTATTTAATAAATTTATGTGTCTTTTTTGTTTGAAAAACCTTGCTGGTAGTTATCTGTTCTTTTTTTTTTTTTTTAGAGACTTCTTGTCGGCTATTATCTAAGGGGAGACTTCAGACTGATGGCTGTTTCCTTAGTAGGATAACTAAAACTATTTTATCACTATCCTTCTCTTTGCTTCTCTCGTGAATGAAATATTTTGTTTAAAGAATAAGAACAAAATATTGTCAAAATTATAAAAGGGAAAGAAGAGAAGGAAAGAGAGACGCAATTAAATTAAACTAAAGGAAACTAACTAGCATCGTCAAGATAAGCCAACGCTAGCTGCTGTGAACGGTAACGGATGGGTCCCCCACACGTAAAAAGAAACAAGCACATAAAAAATTTGTCCAACACGTTTTGGCCGTTGGCCATTGTAAAAAGAACTTAAATATTTATCGGTAAGGGGTTAAATGTCCAAACTTTGTCTACCATCAAAATTTATATGGATGCATAGTGCACCTGTCTAGTCCAATAGTGATTCAATCCTTGTTAGTTTCTCATGGCCCAGTTGGACTCTCTCCTAAAATAAGCTAGAATTAGAACTGTAAACGAGTTGAACCAAGTCGAGTATCTCCGGTTCAAGCTTGCATTAATTCAAATAAGCCAAAATTTGTGTTCGAAGTGGATTCGTTTAACAAAAAAGCTTGTTCGAGATTGAACTCAAGCTCGACTCATTTAATACAAATGAATCGAGCTCGAACGAACTTGGCTTATTTAACGCAAATGAATTGAACTCGAATCGAGCCAAATGAGCTTGGCTCGTTTAATGCAAACGAATCAAGATCGATTATTCTGTGTCTTAATCCACTTGTTTTCTAATTAAATAAAAAATATATAAAAAATAATTTAGTTACTTCCTAATTAAAGTTAATATAATAAACAAATACCATGACAGAATTTATAATTACTGATATTACAAATTCAAGACTATCACTAGTGCTTCATAGTCATCTGATGAAGATGAATGGCTTAAATGAATAAGATGTAGATGAAAGGTAAAGTATGTAATGTTAGGAAATAGGGATTTAGGATATTAAGTACCCTAAGAGTAAAAAGAAAATACTATCCTTGTTCTTGAATATAAATGAGTGTTTGCGAACAAACGAACTCAATTTCTTGATCGAGCTCGCTCGTTTAGCTAAGCTAGCCGAACTCGAGCTTTTACTAGACGAATCTAACTTGTGAATAGTTCGATGGAATAACAGAACTAGTTAGAATATAAGCAGGATAAAATATATGTTGATAATTGATAACAAAAAAATTCATGTGAGAGAAATTTGGATTGAGACATGCAAATTTAGAGCCATAAGGCCTCATTGATCTAAATTGGGGTGCCAATGATCGGAAGCAGGCAAAAGGAAAGCAGGATGTACCCTTCATTCGGTGACATTCGGGAAATTTAACAGAGAAGGAGGAGGGGAAAAACAATCTTGCTCAAACAGGACAAAAATAATAATAAAAATAAAATACGTTGCTCAATGTTGTTGTTTTTTTTTTTTTAAAAAAAAACCTAACCAAGTAGTTCTGCTACCTGGTAGAATTTCTTTGAACAGTAAAGCACTAAATGGGATTATCTTTCCTTCTTCCCCATAGACTTTACATATCTTAATCTCAAACAAATACTACCTCTTTAATCTCTCTCTCTCTCTCTAACATTTAGGAAGCCTAAGGCGAACTACGAATTCTAGAAACCTATATTCAATCACAAGCAAATGTCGAATTTACGGGTAAAATCGACTAGTGAGACATTACTGTTGGACCAAAAAGAAAAACAAGGAAAAAGAATTGAGCATTAGCATCTAAAATAATACTAAAAAATCTTGTGAAAGGTGAAAACAAGAAGTGAAATTTAGTGTAAAGTTCTCAAATTGTCCAGCTTCACTAATACTTGGATCAAAATCATTTTGTCTTGTTTAGATTCGTCCAAAGTTCCCTTCTCCGCGATGGTAGTATTATGGGTGATATCTCCACTAAGGTTTTTTTGAGATTTGGAGTTCTTTGTCACACTCTATGGTGTTATATTAATATTACACAACTTAAGATAGCGACACGTGTACTCTTAATAACTAGAGATATATATATATATATCTCTCTCTAAAGACAGTAATACAGCCACTTCACTTAAGTAGTGTAACATGAATTTATCACTATAAAGTATAATAGAGAATCTATAGCCGAGTTTAGGCAAGGGATATACTTTCATATATTGCATAGACTAAACATGTCGAAATGAAAACTAAAAGCAAATTTGAAATACTCTAAAGTTAGTATAGAAATCCGCCAGTAAATGATCTTGCCATACTTTGAAAGAACAAGAAAATCTTGGTAATCTTTGTGAGATTTCAAGCCAGAAAAATAATTCTGAAAACTACAAAGTTTATTTCTGTCCCACTATTCATGGTGAGGCAAATTATTAAGGGAAAAAATGTTAATAACTTCGAATTCATGACAATTAATGTGAATAGCTATTTGGCTTCCTATTTGCGTAAAAGACCAAAATACAAAGAAACTTCAAACATGTTAGGGTTAGTACAACTACCATGTTGCCTTGATTTTTTCATGCTTTTTACACCCAAAAAAGGGAAATACTACTACAAAATTTTCCTTTTGTCGAGGCAGGATTTTCCTAAATCCCTTCATTGGAATGCAAGGTCCACTGACTACATAGTGCATATCATTGTGGTCCCACAGGACATTAATAATTAGGACTATTATTTTGTATTTCATATCGTGATGATTGATTTGCAAAATGTACCTCTTGATAAGAAAACTACATTCAGTACTAAAGAAACACGAACACGATATGCTTATCATAGTCGTAGCATAAAAGAAATGGCAGTGAAAAGGATTGAGTCGGTTCAATCGGTTAGTTTTCTGTCAAAATGAGGTGTATTTCATATTATTAATCAGTTCAAATTCTCTATTTAATTTATTTTATATCCAACTGTATCTAATATAACATAATTTCATCTTGAATATAATTGGATATCATAAAAAATTAGACAGAGAAGCTAGAATGACATTAATACTGATAGGAAGAGTGGTGGATGGTTTAATATTCTTGCCAATCGCAAGAAGCAAGACAAACACACCACTGGTAAAAGTATTGAACAATATGATCTTTAATCACAACAATATTTGCGCAATAAACGGTATGGCTTTGGTGATGTTTAGTTTATTATTGTCAAACAGCAAAAATCTGCTGTTTCAGTTGGAGTTGTGAGATTCGGCAAATCTTGACGGCATTGCATAACGTCTGAATCCATGCCATTTAATTACGCTACCCCTATTTTTTTTTAAAACTCGATACTAGGCCTACTCGGCACAAGGCCTGTTTAATTACGATACCCCTATTTTGGAAGTAAAAGGGCACTTCGATAATGTCAAAGTGTGTGTCCAATTTGACTATACATTATCTAGTTTGAAATTTTAGTAGACAAGTGGGGCTTCCCCAGGGCCACGTGAAGGTTATCAACGTTTTCAATAAATTAAAGCTCTAGATACCTTAGGACAGGAGTTTTTTTGGTTTTTTCGGGTGGAGATCTATCTTCGGTAGACGCGACAAACATGCTGAAGTACAAGATTCGGTGGAAATAGAAAGGTTCACTTTTCTTCTTGCAAGAATTGGAAAATTAAGTCCAGCTTTCTCCTCTCATTAGGCTTAGGAAGTGCCAACTTTTGCTTTTTCTTCTTGGTTATTGTTGTTGCCAATGCAATCGCAATATGTTCAGGACGATTTGGTCCAACCACGAGACAAAGGAAAACTAGCTTACAAAATAAATGAATGAATGCAGATAGGCTGCTTGTGGAGGATAATGATGCCCTCCTGCTGAGTGCTTCCCCTAAAAATTTACGAGTGCAATTCTTCTTCATCCCGGCATTTCATTGGCTTCCATGCATTCCATTGAGAAAATAAGGCTATATATTACTGGAAAGCTGTAATGAAAAATAAAGCTAACTGCTAAAATTTTGATTCTTGCTCATCAGAAGCACATTAGAGTTGTTGTGAATCTAAAGCGTAAATAAACAACGAGAAGAAAAAAACAAATTCCACTTTATGGTGGGGACTATATTTTCATTTGGCTAATAAAAAAAAGTTTATTTATTATTCTTTTAATCAATCTTTTGAAATCTACACCACGTTAAAGAATTAGTTGACGTCAACCGTCTACATAGGTTGTATAGACTACACATCTGCCATTATATAAACCTAACATCACCTCACTTCTAAAAAGATCACTCTTCTATTCTCTACTCTACTCTCTCTCCCTCGCTCTCTCTCTCTCTCTCTCTCTCTCTCTCTCTCTCTCTCTCTCTCTCTCTCTCTCTCTCTCTCTCTCTCTCCCCCTCCCTCTCCCTCCCTCTCCCCCGGGGCTTCATCACAGTAATTTTTCCCCATGAATATTTGATCACAAATACTTTTCTGCTCAAAAACTCAGTTCTTGAGACTCTGCTTTGATCATATCCCTGACTTCTTTCCATTCTTGTTGTTCATACAGGTCAGATCACAGAGTTTCTATTACTTCCAAGCCCTGCCACTTCTTGAAGGTAAATTTCCATTGCTTTCTCCATATTATCTAATTTAATTAAATACTGTGTTCCTTTAATCAATGGTAGTTTTTCTTCTTCCTGCTTGGTGTCTGGCAAAATGCAAAAAGGTATTTCATTGGTTACCTTTTCTGGGCCATGGCTCGTCACATGAGTTTGAATTTCATATTTCCACGCTCTTTCATTGAACGTTATAGCTATGTATTCTTCACCACTGCGTGATCACCACCACGCCATCACCCATTGTTCGCAATCCTCTCCAGCTCCACCACATTTTTTCTTCAATCTCCGCCTACCTTAGGTCACATTAACCAAACACTCAAGGAAAAAAAAATGCAAAATAAATAAAAAATAAAGCCTTTTATTGAACAGTATAGCTATTTCTTCTTGATCTGGGTAGAAAGGTAATCACTAACAGCAATATAATTAAAAGACCTCATCAACACCCATTCTTCCTCAGTGCTCTCAAACTCCGCCCTGGTTTTCCTTCCATCTCCGCCAAACTTAGGCCACATTTTAAGCAAACATAAAGAACTCTTTGAAGCTTGAAACTTTTAACCAACTTCACCTCATAAGTAATCATCCTTCCTCATAAAAGATTCTTCCACCTTAACTTCCGTGGCCTATTGGAGTATAAACCCACTACTTCTTGGTTCTTACCCGTTCTTATATTATGACAAATCCAGAAGATCCAGGCGTGGATTATGAGTCACCTGATCAATTCCCGTTCTGAGGAGTCTTTTTCTGATATGAGTATTCCAGTAATTCTTGATTTCATTGTCTGTCCTTCCAGGCAAGCGAGCAGCTATAGCAGACCACCTAGTATTCCAGTAATTCTTGATTTCATTGTCTTGTCCTTCCACGCAAGCGAGCAGCTATAGCAGACCACCTAGTATATCAGTAATTTTTTATTTTATTGTCTGTCCTTCCAGGCAAGCAGGCAGCCATAGCAGACCACTGGTATTCCAGTAATTCTTGATTTAATTGTCTATCCTTCCAGGCAAGCGAGCAGCCATAGCAGACCACCTAGTATTCCAGTAATTCTTGATTTCATTGTCTGTCCTTCCGGGCAAACGACCAGCAATAGCAGACCACCTAGTATTCCAGTAATTCTTGATTTCATTGTCTATCCTTCCAGGCAAGCGAGCAGCTATAGTAGACCACCTCAAACAAAGAAAAAGATTTAAAAATTTTACGGTTTTTGATTTCATTGTCTGTCCTTCCAGGCAAGCTAGCAGCTATAGCAGAACACCTCGTATTCCAGTAATTTTTTATTTCATTGTCTGTCCTCCAGGCAAGCGAGCAGCCATAGCAGACCACCTAGTATTCCAGTAATTCTTGATTTCATTGTCTGTCCTTCCCGGCAAGCGAGCAGCTATAGCAGACCACCTAAAACAAGGAAAAAAGATTTAAAAAAGTTAGGGTTTTTGACTTTATAAATACTAGGGAAAAAATGCAATAAAACTTAAACTAATTGTTGATGAAAAAATATTATAGATGACTTACTTGTTTTCAAGAACACTATAGAGTTGAATAACAGTCTCTTCTTCTTCAAAAGAAAATCTTCCTCTCTTAATATCTGGCCTCAAATGGTTTGTCCAACGAAGTAGGCAACTTTTTCCACATCTTTGAAGCCCTGCATATCACAGTGAAATAGAAAATTCTTAGAAAATGAAGATAATGATTTTAAAGGAAAGATCAACACGATTATAAAGTTCTTGATTTCATGTAGAATGGGTGATCAAGACCTGCATGAGCAACGGCCTGGGGATCTCATCACCATTCAATACCAAAAACCAAAGCCCTACAAACGTGGATCAGTAATGAGGATAAAAAATATAAGGATTACCAGGTTCAAAAATTATGGAGAACTGGAGTTATATCTGTTTGAAAAATGTGGCGGGGGACATCGTATCTACCCAGGAGGTGCTGACTACCCCGTCATAACCTACACCAAGTATAATGATCCGTACAATGATATGAATAACACGGAACGTCAGCTGAGGACTGAAGCATGGGACGAGTTTGCTGCCTCTGTCTACCATATTCTCATCAGGAGGGTCGAGGCTTAAAAGTTCCAGCAGTATCTCATGAAGAAAAAAAATAGAGTGATGATCACTGCTTTCAGTATTTATGATCATCAGACAATGAATACTAGTACTGTCTTAATCAATCATTTCCTAGAGCTTGGATCTAGGTTTCTAGCTATTCGAATTATTAAAGTATCATGTGTGTAATATGAAATTTGGATATCAGAGCTTGCGCTGAAAACTTGGCTCTCTATGAAGTTATATTTGGCCTGGAGTACGTTAGATAAAATTTTGTTTGTGGTCTATCGTTATTAGTATTAGTATTAAGTGACTACTTTATCTGAACTTTGAAATTTGGTTTCAACTGAAAAGTTTTCCTTTTTCCTTTGCTTTGAGTGAAAGCCCTTTTAAAGATGAACTAGTCCAGGTCCATCTACATGTCCCCTGTGGCCATTTGTTTGGAAATACATTTGATTTAATAGCCTACATAATACTAGCGAAATCTTGATGTTAAATTAGGCAATAAAAATGTAAGTTTTGTTTTTAAAATAAATATTAATAAGATTTGTTGATAACTTGTCACTTTTTATGATGAAACCTATCATTTCTTTTTTTTGCCATATTACCTAAGTCTGCATTATCATATTACATTCCTACTAATTGAACTTATGTTTGAGTCCTAGTTTTTCTGATATTACTATCTATGTTTATTAGGTCACACCTAGAAAATAGGGCATGCACCTGATAGAAATTAAGGCGTGCTCAAAAGTAAGCTTATTTGCAACGCTATTACTACATAATCCCGTATTAAGTTAAAGCTAGATTATTACTTGTAGTGTGCATTCAAAAGGGAAAACAATAAAGTGGATGACAATATTGATGAGTAAAATAAGCTTACTGCATGATAATACTTAATAGAAAATGTTATGGTCATGTAACGATGTGAGGTAAATTTGCTTATTAATTATGCGGGTTTGACAAACAAAGAGGTTTCTTCTTTCGCAAACAATTCTGTCCATGACTAAAATCTCTCTTTTCGACAACTACAGTTCATGATTTGACAAACACTGACTAAATGGCTTTTCAATCCAATTCCTCTTTTTATTTGACGCTAACTACAGTTAATGATTTGACAAACACTAACTAAATTGCTGACATAAAAAAACACCCAACTTGTTGAGTTTGTGTGCTAGTAGAAAAAGATGAGTTAATTTCGTCCCACATCGAAAACATATGTGGTAGTGTCCCTACACTTAAGTTTCATAGGTTAGTCCTTAAGTCAGCAATTGCCTTTTGAATTGACTCGTAAGGTGTGCTTAGTTCAGTATTTTCTTGTGTCTGTTAGCTTTAATCTAACTTTGTAAGTTGTTAAAATGTTAATTATTTGACAGAAAAAACACCCAACTTAGTGAGTTTGTGTGCTAACATAAAAAGATGAGTTAATTTCGTTCCACATCGAAAACATGTGTGGTAGTGTCCTTGCACTTAAGTTCTATAGTTTAATCCTTAAGTCAGCAATTGTCTTTTGGATTGACTCGTAAGGTGTGCTTTAGTGAGTGTTTTCTTGTGTCTGTTAGCTTTAATCTAACTTTGTAGGTTGTTAAAATATTAATTATTTGACAGAAAAAAAACACCAAATTTGGTGAGTTTGTGTGTTAACAGAAAAAGATGAGTTAATTTCGTCCCACATAAAAAACGTGTGTGGTAGTATCCCTGCACTTAAGTTTCATGGGTTAATCCTTAAGTCAGCAATTGCCTTTTGGATTAACTCGTGGGGTGTGCTTAAGTGAGTATTTTCTTGTGTCTGTTAGCTTTAATCTAACTTTGTAGGTTGTTAAAATGTTAATTATTTGATAGAAAAAAACACCCAACTTGGCGAGATTGTGTGCTAACAGAAAAAGATGAGTTAATTTCGTCCCACATCGAAAACATGTGTGGTAATGTCCTTGCACTTAAGTTCCATGGGTTAATCCTTAAGTCAGTAATTGCCTTTTGGATTGATTCGTGGAATGTGTTTAGATGAGTGTTTTCTTGTGTCTGTTAGCTTTAATCTAACTTTGTAGGTTGTTAAAATGTTAATTATTTGACAGAAAAAAACACCCAACTTGGTGAGTTTATATGCTAATAGAAAAAGATAAGTTAATTTCATCCTACATTGAAAACTTGTGTGATAGTGTTCTTGCACTTAAGTTTCATGAGTTAATCCTTAAGTCAGCAATTGCCTTTTGGATTAACTCGTGGGATGTGCTTATGTGAGTTATGTGAGTGTTTGGTTGTGTCTGTTAGCTTTAATCTAACTTTGTAGGTTGTTAAAATGTTAATTGTTTGACAAAAAAAAAAAAAATCCAATTCCTCTTTTTATTTGTTTTGTGGAAAAAAAAATCTTAATTCCTCGATCTCTTTTCCGAATTGATTCCATTAATTTTGAAGAATTGGCCTCTGGCCTCGGGCAAGTGTTACATCAATGGAATATGAATGATGCAACTCCGTTAAGTTATTTTATTTTATTTTTTAATGTAAACATCTTTGTCAAGTTTTATATTATAATATTGTTAACCGCCATATTTTTTTTTAATACTGCAACTGTCAAGTAATTTTTTTTTTTTTAAGTTAGGAAGAAACCAGTAGTCTACAGTTCAGTGAAAATCAGTGTTGCAATCTTGATACTGTTTTATTAGCCTAAATAATTAAACCATATCCATTGTCAAAGTTTATATGATCTACTAAACTTTGAATATCAACGGATAAATATGAAGACCTTCTTTTTCCTCTTTTTCTTCTTCTTGTTTTTTTTTTTTTTTTTGTCTATAAGTGACCATTGTCTGAAAATTGTAAAATTATATTTTAAGACAGCATATCTATAAATCTATATATCTATATATTTATTTATTTATTTATTGTAAAAGCGTATGGCACAACGGAAGCAGAGAATAAGAGGAAAATAAAAAAAAAAGTTAGGTATTATGGTGGCACTAGACTAATACTTAGAATAGTAGGTAAAGAAAGAGAAAACATGAACAACAATGATATCTGAAGAATAAATCTATGTACTTTTTTCTGGTAATAACACTATCTGGCTAATTATTTGTTCAAATAAATACCCTTTTTCCACTTATATTTCAAACTTCCAAATTTTCCTCTTTTGGTATTGGTATAATTAATTCGATCCTGTTCTATTATTTTGTGTGATTTCATAAATACCCCTTTTTCCACTTATATTTCAAACTTCCAAATTTTCCTTTTTATTTTTTCTTATGACGGTAACTTCCTTAAACTTTGTACCAAAAAACATATATGTGTTTTTAAATTTTTAAATAAGCTCACACATAGCATGTAACGAAATACTAGTTATCATAATTACATGTGCTAAAAATACTAGTTCTCATCGCTAGCGAGCAAGCAGGTTCAAATCTTTTAAGGATGGCTTTTGAAAGTAAATGAGTTTCTGCAATTCAATATTCCATCCACCATTTTGTTACTGCTTCAAATTCCAGATGGGTTCAACTTCTTCACAGCCATATTAGCGAAGAATTAGATCCGACGGAGGAAGAGGATGTTTCTTGCCTGAATTTCAAAATATTTTGGGTTTCAGTATATACCTGCAGAAAGTTGAGTTGATATAATCTTTTCTTTTTTAATTTGATGAAGGAAACATCGAAATTCTTATCTTCAAATCTCATGCAGACATGTTCTTTGCATTTGCTGCTGTTGTCATTCAATTTCGCTCGGAACTTTAGACTGTTTCTGTCTGAAAATCTTGACTAGAAATAGATGAGGAGAATATATAAGAATTCTCGATTGAATTTCAGCTGTGTTCAATCACGCAAATTACTAGAAATAGATGAAGAGAATGTATAAGAATTCTCGATGGAAGTTTCAGCTGTGTTCAATCACGCAAATTAGCAAAGAACAGAAGATACGTTGCAATGTCTATAAATATCTTCAAAATTACTTTTACTACATAACAAATAGTTTAGTACTACGGAAACTTTTGACGTAACAGCAAGAGAAATAACATATGATAGCCATCAAAGTTACGTCAGTAGGGAAAAAACCAAAAAAGAACGTTTGTCTTCTTAATTATTTCTTTCAAAAAAATAGTAAGATCACATGGCGTTAATTCTCTGCACTTTTGTGCCTACAGTTGAACTAGTAATCAGCAATCAAGTTTCGAAGATTTAAACAGAAGCCTATGAAACGTCAAAATACTAAGATAATCCTAATAGTTGTAATATTGATCATCATACTGCTGATAATCATCTTCATAGGAATCTTCAAACTCTTCTTCGTCGTCAACGGAATAATCTTCATAACGCATTAGACTCGATCTATCCAGATTAATCCGCCGGACATCCTTTAACAGATATCTTTCTTCATCATCACGTGCCAGCCTCATCAACGAATTTCCTTTCTTTCCTTGTTGTGTTGCAATCGCCTTCCTCAATGGATGCTTATTCTTTATCATCTCCGGCAATTTAGTCTCTGTCACGGTCATCTGAGCAATGGCTTCATCAATAGTATTCGCATTAATAACCGAATCATCATCGAGGAGACGATTCGTATTCGACACTAGAACCATCCTTTTATACTCGTGTTCGGGCGCAATACGGCTCTGCTTCTGCTTCTCTTCCTCCACACTCTTTTGAATCGCAGCCAGCCGCTCCTCCCTCCTTTGCCGCAGCTCTGCTTCCGTCACCTTCTTGACAGGCTTCTTCAACGACATCTCCAACTCCTCCTCTTCCTGCTGTGCCAACCGGCGAGTTTCAGCTTTACGTGCGGCGGCCTTGTCTCGCTTCTCGGCCTTCTCCGCAAGCTTCTGGGCTCTGCGGGACATGGTCCCCTCTGCCTCCAGCCACTCCATGTCTTCTCTCTGACGAGCCTCGCGGTCTCTGCGGTCGGCTTCCACGGCAGCCTTCCGAGCCTTAGCCGCTTCAGCTTTCCAGTTCACAGCCTTCTTTTTGGACATAGTTTTTGTATCCCTCATGGCTTCCTTGCTCTCAATGAAACCTTTCGCTTTTCTTTCTCGCAATCAGGAATCAGCAATCAGGGCTTTCTACCAAATTGCAAATAACATAATTGGCATCTAGAGTCTTCGAAAGATTTATATAGAGTTTTGATTTTCAAGTAGGATTTGGAGAACCAATAGATTTAGAAACCGGAGAGATGAACCCAAGTCATAAGATCGTATTTGCCAAAAAAATTTGGACAGAGTATCTGATGTGATGAAATAGAACGTCAAGGGCTCAGTTCAACTGTGTCTAACATTAAACAAAAATTGGACAAAGGCTCTGATCAAATAGAACATCAAGGGGCATGCTCAAACTATGTCAAACACAAAATTATGTTGTATGATTACGAAATTATATCGTATTATTAAATAGAACGGCGTAAATTTATATAATTTTAGATTGATACAGCATAGTTTTATATTAGACGCTAAACAAATAAAAAAAAAATTGTACAGAATATTTGGATTGCCTAGTATGATAGCATATTTATCTTTTTAATCACAATGGAAAAAATTTGTTGGTGTTATTATTTCAAATTCAAGTATAGGGAAATTTATCCTTTTATCATTGATTTTGAAGTCCCTGTTGAAAATGAGACTTTATGATTGACATTATGAAACATATAAATAAGTTATAAACTAAACTAGAATATATATCTTTTTAATCAAAATGAGGGAAATTTTTTTTTATTCCACTTCTATAAATGGGGAAGCATATCTTTCTAACTTTGGTTTTGAAGTCACTTTTTTGAAAAGTGACTTTAGAAATTGACGGCATGAAATCAACTTAAAAATGGAAGAATCGACTTAAAAAAAGTATGGTGGTCAATTTTACAAAATTGTCTTTGAATTTGCTATTTCAAATTGTTGAAGTTCGAATATCTTATTTTCGGAACACCAATAAAAATACAACCACTTTTTTCAATTATGATTTGAAGATAAATATTTAGGTAAATGTCCCTTTATGTATACTGTAGCTAAGGTTATTTACTTAAATATTTAAATTTTTATTCAAATAAAAAATTGATATTTAATTCATCTTGCAAAACTATTGTCCCCTCCCCCTCCCTTCTTTTCTTTCTCCATTTTCTTTAAAATTGGCTTGAAATAGTGACTTTAAAGTTGGCTTTCACAGGAAGGAGGAAATCCATTTTTAAGGTCACTGTTTCAAAAGCAACTTCTGAAATCGTTTTCAGATAACAACTTTAAACTCAGCTTCAGAAGATTAACTGGGAAATTCCATTTTTAAGTCACAATTTCAAAAGCGATTTCCAAAATCATTTTCAAATCGCAATTTTAAACTCGATTCAAAAGGTTAACTGGGCAAGTTTATTTTTAAGTCATTGTTTGGAAAGCGATTTCTAAAATCACTATTCAAATAGCAACTTTAAACTCGATTCAGAAGATTGACTTTAAAAATACCAATATTTTTTTTACTTTGACTAAAAAGATAAATATTTTAGAAAATAACCTGTTTGTAAAAAGATTCCACAGTTTAGTTTTTATAGCAGTCCACGTGACCAAATAAAAGTGGAACATTAAATGCTAAATATGAAGAGTATTTATCGTGAGCTTTTTAAAGTTCGTGACTAAAGGTTAACCTCAATTTAATTGCAAGAAATTGTGTTGATGTAATTATCCTCGATTATTTGCGTCAAAATAGCATAAATAATTTTTAACTTCCTCACAAAGTCATCTATCGCATCAGATATCCAAAATTGGGGTTATTACCTCAAAATTAATGTTAAGTTACAGTGATTTGTAGCTTTCTTTTTTTTTTCTACTTTCTTTTTAAGGAGGATCAATAGTGGAACTTTATTACCCCTTTAGTGACTTGAACCGGGGACCCATTGATCCTAAGTGAAATGTTTTACCAACTAAACTGATCTTCATTGTCAATTTGTAGCTCACCAATGTTAAATCAATAAAATTTTGAGCTTGTGCATTGCATTTCTCGTTACAATTTTTAGACACAAAATTTGAGCATACAATCCTGCCTTTAAAATATATGGGAAGGCAATATAAATGGATAAAAATCTATACCCATTTTAACTACTATTGTGTTCCTTTTGCTCTCTTCTAGGCGGAATTGTTGCTTTACAATTTAATAATTAGATATTTTAATTTGACAAACAGCATAGTAAAAATAATTTACTCAAAATTTATAGAGAATATATATATTGGAATTAAACATATATATTGGAATTAAACATGTCTGCCTATGTCATTAATTAGATATAATTAAGCGCTCATGTAAATTGCGTGCCGACCGTAATTTTCTTTTTATGTATAAAGTACTTCTGAAAAAAGGTGTATTTCACCGGTTAGAATATCTATTCAAGTGAAATGTACGCTACAATATTAGACCCAGCCATCGGTTTAGTGAGGCATCAATACAGCATAGTTTTGTACACCATTGAACAGCTTTGAATCTTTTGTTACACAATTTGACGTTACACTCGTGCTACATCACTCAAGATAGTGACCAGTGTCCTTCTTCTAACAGACATAGTTAGTGGGTGTAAACTTGTCACTTCCATAAGTGCCGTAATACGAGTGTAACACCTAATTGTGTAACAGAAGACTCCAAAGCCCCATTGAACACGGTTTAGAGTCTTTTGTTATACATTTTAGTATTACATTGATGTTATACCAATTAGATGAGTGACAAGTATACATCCACTAACTATGTCTCCATATCCACTAACCATCTCTCCAAAGAAAGATATACTTGTCAATCACCTAAATAGTGTAACATGAGTATAACACTAGGAAATATAACAGAAAACCTTAAACCGATGATCGCAAAAAAGAATTGTACAGAGTACCTCGACCGCAAGGCGGTATATATGGGCTTATGATTTAGGCCCATCTCTCCGGTTTCTAAATCTATTGCTTCTCCAAATCCTTGACCACTTCGGACTTGAAAATCAAAACTCTATATAAATCTTTCCAAGACCTAAAAAGGCCAATTATGTTATTTGCAATTTGGTAGAAAGCCCTGATTGCTGATTCCCGATTGCGAGAAAGAAGAGCGAAAGGTTTCATTGAGAGCAAGGAAGACATGAAGGATACAAAAACTATGTCCAAAAGGAAGGCTGTGAACAGAAAAGCTGAAGCGGCTAAGGCCCGGAAGGCTGCGGTGGAAGCCGACCGAAGAGATCGCGAGGCTCGTCAGCGAGAAGACCTGGAGTGGAGGGAGGCAGAGGGGACCAAGTCCCTCAGAGCCCAGAAGCGCGCCGAGGAGGCCGAGAAGAGAGACAAGGCTGCCGCACGTAAAGCTGAAACTCGCCGGTTGGCGCAGCAGGAAGAGGAGGAGTTGGAGATGTCGTTGAAGAAGCCTGTAAAGAAGGTGACGGAAACAGAACTGCGGCAAAGGAGGGAGGAGCGGCTGGCTGCGGTTCAAAAGAACGTGGAGGATGAGAAGAGGAAGCAGAGCCGTATTGCGTTAGAAGAGGAGTATAAAGGGATGGTTCTAGTGTCGAATACGAATCGTCTCCTCGATGATGATTCGGTTCTTGATGCGAGTACTATTGATGAAGCCATTGCTCAGATGACAGTGAAAAATGATAAATTGCCGGTGATGATAGAGAATAAGCATCCATTGAGGAAGACGATTGCAACACAAGAAGGGAAGAAAGGGAATTTGTTGATTAGGCAGGCACGTGATGATGAAGAAAGATCTCTGTTAAGGGATGTCCGGCGGATTAATCTGGATAGATCGAGTCTAGTGTGTTATGAAGATTACTCCGTTGATGATGTAGAAGAGTTTGAAGATTCCTCTGAAGATGATTATCAGCAGTGTAATGATAAATATTACAACTACTAGGACTATCTTAATATATTTGATATTTGATATTCTTTGCAAAAATGCAGAGAATAGAAGCCATGTAATCTTACTATTCTTTTGAAAGAAATAAGAAGAAAAACGTTCCTTTTTTCAACTACTGATGTAAATTTGATGGCTATCATATGTTATTTCTCTTGCTATTACGACAAAAGTTTCCTGTAGTACTAAATTATTTGTTATGTAGTAAAAGTAATTTTGAAGTTAGTTATAGACATTGCAATGTATCTTCTGTTCTTTGGTAATTTGTGTGATTGAACACGGCTGGAACTTCATCAAGAATTCTTACACATTCTCCCCATCTGTTTCTAGTCAAGATTTTCAGAAATTGAATGACAACAACCGCACATGCAAAGAACATGTCTGCATGAGATTTGCAGATAACAGTTTCGATGTTTCCTTCATCAAATTGAATAAGAAAATATTATATCAACTCAACTTTCTGCAGGTATATACCGGGACCTGGGATACTTCCAAATACAGGTAAGAAACTTTTTATGAGAATGGATAGGTCTGTATATCCTTCCTCCGTAGGATCTAATTCTTCACTCATATGGGTGAGAAGAAGTTGAACCCTTCTGCAATCTGGAGCAGTAGCAAATTGGTGGATGGAATATTGAATTGCAGAAATTGACATTTACTTTAAAAAGCCATCCTTAAAAGATTTGAACCCCTCATTATTATGGGAAATGGTAACTAGTATTTCGCTATATGTGAGCTTGTCTAAAATCATATATACGTTTTCTGTGTAAGGTTTAAGGAAGTTACTGTCATAAGGAGAACGTAAAAAGAAGGAAAATTTGGAAGTTTGAAATATAAGTTGGAAAAAGGAAAATTTGGAATTTTGAAATATAAGTGGAAAAGAGGTATTTATTTCAACACATAATTAGCATTAGTAGAATTCAAATCGTGTTATTACCAGAAAAAGTGCATAGATTTATTCTTCTGATATCATTGTTCTTCATGTTTTCTCTTTCTCTACCTACCATGCTAAGCATTAGTGTTGTCACCATTTCTAGTGCCACCACAATACCTATTTTTTTTTTTTTTCCTCTTTTGCTCTTATTCTTTGCGTCTTTTGTGCCATACGGCTTGTAGACACCAAATTTTGACACACCTTTTGTAAAAATATGTGTGTTACTTCATTTAGGGGGTATTTTTGTTTTTCAGGGGTCGATTACAATTTTCGTGTATGTTATGACTAATCGTTACATCAGGGATAAAATGGTAAGTTCACTATGTAAATATTATTCCATTTTGTTTTATTTCTTACGAACATAATCTTACTATTTTTATCATTATTTATGATTTTAATGATTTTTGGGAGTCATTTATTATTTATTTAAAATTTTAGTATTTTAAACTTAATGGCACATTTTCCAATGCACTCTTTTACGAGATTTTTCAAGTGAAAAATTTTATATGTGCATTTTGTATATTCATGGATTTTCTGTAAAAAAATTACATAATTTTTAGAGGTCATTTAGTATTTATTTAATTTTTATCTTTTTTTGTCTATTAAGGGCACATTTCCCAAGAATGCGTTAATCTTAAAAATTTTGAGTGAAAATTTTAGTATACATATTTTTTTGTGATAATATATTTTGTGTAAAAAATTTTGTGACTTTTAATGGCCATTTAGTATTTTTATTTTTTCTTTTCATAATTTTTGTCACATATGACACATATTCAAATATGTTCTTATTATTAGAATTTTCGTATCAAGAATTTTATACATGCATTTTATGAATTTATAGATTTTTCATAACTATTTACTATTTATTTGAATTTTTCCAAAAAAAAAAACTGCTGTAGCTGCTGCACTGCAACTGCTGCACTGCAGCTGCAGAGAAAAGCAAAACCAACTCCCCCTGCAAAAACCAGATTTGGGGGGATCTTGGGTATATTTTTTTCCCAATTCATTCACACATATTTTCCTCTACCTATCCCTCTTGGCCTTCCCTTCAATACACAAGAATCACAGACCATTTTCATTCCTGCTGCACCCCTCAACATCTGCACACACTCACAAGCTCCTTTTGTCTTGAGCTCACAAACGATACACAACTCTCACACAGACATCTTCCTCACCAGTTCACAAACACACACCAGTTCACTCACAAACCATCTTCACACACTATCCATTAACACGCATTACATACGCACGCACATGTTTAGCTACACAGACAAACACATGCACACACGAATCAAGTACCTAAAACTACCAGTCCAAACAACCTCGGACCATCCCCATTTGCACCATCATAGAACCGCCACCACCCACCGCCAGCTACCTCACCAGGAGCAACTCCACGCTGCACTCAAAGCCTCCCCTGAACCACTGCCCAGCTCGTCGAAGATCGCACCGCCGCCATCTCCTCGACCAAACAGGCAGTCTCTCGGCCTTCTTCCTGTTCTTTTGGTATAACTTTCTCTTTCTATTATCTTGAAATTGTGCTTAACTATTAGTAGCTTTGCTATGGATTTAGAGGATTTAGGATCTAAATATGGATTTGGAGAGAGTGAGTAAGAGACCGAAAAGAGAGAGACGAACCGAAGAGGGGGGACTGAAGAGAGAAACTGAAGAGAGGAGGACCGAAGAGAGGGAGACCGAAGAGAGAAACCGAAGAGGAGGGATCGAAGAGAGAAACCAAAGAGAGAGACCGAAGGGAGACTGGAGAGAGAGAAACCGAAGAGAGGGAGACCGGAGAGAGAAACCAAAGAGAGGGAGACCGAGAAGAGAACAAAACCGAAGAGAGAGAGAGAGGCTGAGAAGAGAACAAAATCGAAGAGAGAGGCGAGGAGAGAACAAAACCGAAGAGAAAGAGAGATCGAGGAGGGACCGAAGAGAGACCGACGGAAAAAAAAAATTGTAGCCAAAACTTAGTTTTTCTTTAGTTATTTATTTTTATTATTTTCATCAGATTATATATATTTATATTTTGCCCCCTTAGGTTCTTAATTGTTTGATTATGCCCTTCAATACTTTTAGTTTACTTCATTTAAGTCCTTATTTATTTTAGTTGGCCCCTAGAATTTGTAGTTCTTTTCAATTATGTCCAAATTAATTGCAATATGGTTCTAATATGTCTGGAAATTACAATTTATACCTCTAAGTTTGCTGAAATTGCGAATTTGTCCTAAATCTTACTAAAATTACGTTTTTACCCTCTAAGTTTGTTCCAGTTTACATTTTTACTCCCATGCATTGCTGAAATTGTATTTTGGCTCTAGAATATTGCTGAAATTGTATTTAGCCCTTAAAAGTTGCTGAAAATTTGTAAGTTGGTCTCTAGTGTTGTTGGAAATTGTATTCTTGTCCCCCAACCTTGCTGAAATTTTAGTTTTGCCATTATACTTTGCTGGAATTACATTATTATCCTGCAATCTTGCTGGAAATTATATTTTTGCTCATAACTTGCTGTAATTTTTATTTTTGACTCCACATATTTACTGAAATTCATTTTTCATCCTTTAAGCTTGCTGTAAATTGCATTCTTGTTCCTAGAACATTGCTGGAAAATACATTTTTTACTCTAAACTTGTTGAAATTCATGTTTTTGTCCTCCAATTTGCTAGACTTTTCACCTTTTACCATAGAATATTGTTAGAACTTATATTTTAACTTTAGACTTGTTAAAATTGACATTTTAATTCCTAAACTTTTCCTTAAATCACATTTTTTCCCTAATTTTGGGATATTTGTGTTTTAACCTAAAATTTTAGAAAAATCTTATTTTTGATTCAAAACTTTTCTTTTTTATCTAATTAAGGTCTTAATACTCTCAATTACACCCTTTATGTTTCCAAGCTTTAATCAATAACCCGATTTAAATTTTTATTTATTTAATTAATGATCATATTAGTTTCTATATACCTCCTTATATTATTTTATTTTGGTGTTTTTATACATTGTGTTAACAATTTAATTACACATTATTGTATTTTCTTTATTTAAATTAAATATATATTTTAAACGCTTAGTTTGTGCTTTTAACTTTTATTTGTTGTTGTCATTATAATTCCCTTGCATTTTATCCCTTGATTATAGAGGTTAATATCACATTATTTACTTTATGATTTGTTTATCCAAAATATTGGCACCTTGACGTGTTTATTCATTTTGTTAGTATTGATACCAAGTCTTTGGATGGGAGGTACCTTTCTTATCCTTTTAATTTCTCTTTATGTGTTCTTATGTGCTCCTATATTTTTTTTTATGTATTTCTTAAGTGTTTATTATTTCATTTATATGTGAGCATTTATTTATGTTATGTTATTTATTTGAATTTAATTTTAATTATTTAAAGAAATGTAATAGATAGGTAATAGTTCTATTTAGCAAAATTTTTGTACTTAGATAGTTGAATGTAATAGATAGTTTATATTTTATCTATTTAACAAAAGCCTATGTATTTAGATAGAAAATGTAATAGATATGTTAGATAGGTTATCTTTTATTTTTTTCCATTTTTAGATTGTAATTAGGCTTCCTCGGTGTAATAGTTAGGGCTTTTTGTGTGCTATGTGTGCTATGTGCTTATGTGTTTTATTCGCTTTCCCTAGAACTTTGCATCTAGAATATTATGGTTGTGTGCTATGTGCTCCTATGTGCTATTATCTGCTTTTATGTGATTATTGCTTTAATCTGTGTTTTATTTATTTACTTATCATAATATATGTGTATCGTCGCCACACTAGTCCAACGCTAGTTGTGGTTAATTTCGGTTTCTTCGCTAGTCCAATGCTAGCGGAGAATTTTTTAGAAAATAGGCTAGTCCAATGCTAGACCTTCAGGTCATTTTAGTATTAGAATCACTTCTCGTGTGCATTTCATGCCATTTCACACACATTTTCTCTCTTTTAGGCCTTTTCCATTTTTGTATGATTTTTATATACTTTATCACTTATTATCTATTTTAAACAAATGTTAAGTACATAACATTTATACTCCATTACACATAGAATCTTAGGTCATTTGTGTGATTTTGACTAAGAAATAGTCATCTACTTACGTGGGAAGCGGTGGCATACATGCCGTTCCCCCCTCCGTGAGTAGGAATAGCTAGTCATGAGTCTATTAGTCCCCCGTACCCGTTATGTTGCATCCCCACTTTCTTTGTTCACTTACTATCTATACTACTATTTTCCTTCTCTTTTGCATTCCATTTTGCATCTATACTCGTGACTCCATCGAGGTCTAAGACTCGAGTTTCACAATTAATGCGATAATTCCGACCAAACCTCAATGGAATATTTTGTCCCTTAACGATATCCTATTTTTAGGACTAGATTTGCATTTATATAGTTGCATCCAAATGTGATAAAATATTAGGGTTATATTAGGAAAATTTGAACTAAACCTCGCAACTAGTTTCGCTAGGTTGAAAGGGTGCCTTAGGTATGAGCCTTTACCTTCTCTTTCTTCAACTGTGACTTCCGAACCTTTTTCTCTTGTTTTCAAAGACTTGGAGTTGTCTTAAAAAGGGTTTTCTTGTTTTTTCTTTCATTTTTCTCAAAAATTATTTTCTAAATAAGTAATTCTTGATTTCTTACCTTTTATAAAATACTTTCTGGTGACTTGGTACACCAAAACTCAATACCAAGTGGTGACTCCCTTTTCACTAAATACCCTTTTTTAGACTCTATTTTCGGGCCAAAAAACCGTCGCATTTTCAAAGTCCTATTTTAGGCCCTTTTCTTTTTGTTTTCAAAATAAAGCATTTTTTAAAATTACATCTTTTGTCAAACTATCTTTTGTAAAGCATTTTCTAATAAATCATTTTACAAAAACCTACACTCCTTTTCCAACCAATAAACAACAATAATTCTTACTTTTTCCGTCTTTCGAAAAATGGGGCGTGACACGGCTTTACAAAATATATATACTTATCAGATATGCTTTCTTAAAACATAATTTGACAATTTTCAAACAACGGTCACTTATAGCCAAAAAAAAAAAAAGGAAAGAAAAAGAGGAAAAAGGTCTTCATGTTTACTTCTGTTGGTTGATATTCAAAGTTTAGTATATCATATAAACCTTGACTTGGTAGATAATCTTTGAAGTAACGATTCTTTGTTGACAAGTTGTATCTACATCATATACCAATTTCTATAGTTTGAGTTACTTAGTATTACAAACACTATCCAAGCCATGTGTCTATATATCCTTTTATTGAGTACTGTAAGAGTTAAAACCCTTAGAATCTTAGAAGCGGCCACACTTTCCACTCACATTGATAGACACAAATAGTACTTTCATAGTAAATACTTTAGTTGATCACACAGTCCACTAAAAGCATGTTACTCATCCTCTTACAAACCTATGGGAATCAAACACTTTACTCGGGATAGATATGAGTATGTTATGGTGCTTGCAATCAACAGTGTATTTTGTCTCATTGAACTTAAGACTTGACGTTAGGTTCCACTAATAGTTATTATAGTATGGGTTTTACCCTATCCCTTCAAATATACAAGATCTTGTATAATTTTTGCCATTGATCAATCCAATTTTGACTAGATCCTGCAAAATCACTAGTGATCACTCAAACAATAATTTAGTACATAGCTATGTTTAATTTTATGTGTCTCAACTTTTAATTGTAAACTTGAATATATGCTCTCCAAAGCATAAATTCCCTATTATAAATATATTCCAGAATTGATTTAGACACCATTGGAGGTAAATTCTTCAATCATTCTACTTGTTTTTTAGAAATTAATTCTACAAATTATCAATGTTGGTGGAATCAATCATTTATTACATCTCTTGTATCCTCAAGAAATTATTCTCCACCAAAAATGAAAATCAAATAGAAAATGACAAATGATTTTTCTTGATTGTGAAACTGTGTGTCTATTTGTCAAAAAGTTACAAACTTTCACTTCAGTGATTTTATATGAAATAACACATCTTGTCATTTTTACCAGTTGTCTTCTTTTAACTAAAGACATATCCCTTTAATTAAAAGCCACAACTAGTATCAAGTGTCATATTTCGTGAAAAACGCAACCCGTTCCAAACAAAAGGATACAACTCTTGTAATATATTTTACTACATTTTTATGTGGTGCATGACTATCCAAATAGTCTTTTTTTGCATTCATATATTGTCTAAAAATCTTCTTTTTAAAGACTTTATTGAAAAAAACTTGGACTAGCATTTTTCTTTTATTTATGGCTCTAAACTCCTGCATAAAGAGAGTAATTTTTCCTTCTCTTTTCTCACTAGCTTTCTTGTTCTGGAGTCATTAGTTTTAGATTAACCTTTAAATTCAAGAACCAAAAGAAGAACCAATTCAAGAATCCACATGAATTCTATATTTATAGGTCCAATATATCATTATGAATGTACCCCCACATTTCAATGTGCTATAAGAGCATTGAAATTATTCTTATTTTAATGTCTCAAACAAGCATTTGCAATAATATATCGTGATCAATAATGCTACTATAATGACACAAATGAACATAGTAGTTACTTACTATTATTTTGCCTTCTTCTACCCAATTTGTAAAAATATAATTTACCTTGTCTAAAAATGCATTCGACTTACATTTTTGGAAGTCATTCTCACTATGCATATATATGAACTCTTATGAGAGTTGCAAGTAGGAAATAATTATTTCATACGATTGTTCTCTCATTTCCTCTATCAATATATTCCCGCCATCTCTCTTTGTATTTAGAAATTTAACCTTTGTAAACAAAAATTAAATCTTAAAATTGTTAGGGCAAACACTTAAAATGCATAACTTATTACTGCAACACCGCAATGTTGGACAAAAGAGATGGCTTCAAGGAGCGTTATAATGTCGCTTTTCTTAAAGTTGAATTTGCCCTTATCATAATTGATGTGAAAAAGAATTGACAAATTAACCTCTAGGATAAAACGAAGCCTCGTGATTGAAGGCATGTTGCACTAACGAAATCAATCCACTAAGTATTTAAATGATTGACAAATTTATCTAATTTTGCCTAGTAGAAACAAGAAATTAAGAGAATGATTTTTCCTTTTTTTTCTTGTTTTTTATTTTTTACAACTGGCATGTCGATGGGTATTTTTGGAGCTATTCATATCTCTACATAACGAGACACACCAACATACTTATCCATGTCTTTTGTGACAAACATACATATTCATTTACCCATCACTATTGTAAAGAATCATGTATATGATTTCAAAAAAAAAAAAAGAAAATTACCCTTTCTTTATACCTTTTCTTATTTTTGAAAATTCTCCAACAACCTCACCATTTGTCTAACAAACCAGGCTTTGTTATAGACCACTCTCGTTTGGCTTTTTCTATTAGTTAAGTATATACACTTGGGTGGGTGTATATTTGCATGATACACACACACACATACATCTTTGTTGTCCATTGTGTGTTGTTATTGTCTGTGTGTGTGTGTTTTTTTTTTTGGGGAAAGGGGGGGGGGGAGTAAAAATGTGCACTTGCAGTAATTAGTCCTCTCTTTCGGCCTTTTCTATGTTAGCTTCTTGGTGTTTGGAATAGCTTGTCCATACTTGTGGAGTTGAGTGTACTTATAATTGAGATATTAATTGTAAAGAAGGGTAGTAGTTGGGTTTGTCTTGTAGGCATATAAAGGTAATTTTAGGGTGTGGAAGGTGGGAATCTTTTGTTTTGGTATAGTTTTGATTTTTGGTATTGGAATTTATAATTGAATATCACCAGACAATCTAAAGCTTCTCTAAGTTTGAAGGACCTTGATAACTACTTAAACTCATGTATAGCAAACCGAACATGTTGAAAATATGCTTGGATCTATAAGTGTCAAATGTTTTATTATTATTATTTTTTGGATTAAACCTACACTATTATATTGAGGAAGGGAAATTTAGTGTTAGTGGGGTTCGAACCCCCAACCTCTGAGGTGGAGTCACAAAGCTCTAACTGCTTGATCTTTATTCGTTCCCACAAATGTTTTATAATATGTATCTACAATAGAACAAAAGCATACGCTACTTTCATAGTAAAAAATGACCAGGAGGCGTGTATCTTCCAACGGGTTGATGTGGTTAATGCCATTGTAGCTTTTCAAATGGAAGTGCTGGCCAGTTTCGAAGCAATAGCTTTTTCAGTTCAATGTGGATTTACGCACATTACCATATTAACGGATTGCTTGCTGTTGGTTTCATGTCTGGATAATTACAAGTTAATTCCTTTTAGTTTGAGTCATGGTTTTCACGATATTAGATTCTAGTTGCTTATCTTTCCTTTTGTTGTATAATGAAAGTTTCTAGAGATGAGATAAGCAAGCTTATAAGCTTGTTGTATCTTTAACAAATGTATGACTGTTTTAAGTGTTATGGCAAGAGTTGTGTTAAAAAAAAATGTCAGTATCTATTTGATCAGAAAATATCATGTGAATTCCCTAAGAGTTGCGTTAAGGTTTTTTTTTTTTCCAAAACAATAAAATATTTAAATTTTTAAAAAATTTTCACTTCACACCCTTAATTCTACTTTATAAATAAATCATTCATATAAATTTTGTTCGTTTTCTAAAATAGACTCTTATTAATACCATACAATAATTAATTCAAGACTTTCTAATTTTTTATTTTTACAAAAATAATCATAAAAACTAGATAAAATATAAAATTAAGCCTAAATTTTATTTGTCTAAATTTGAATAAAAAATGTGCTTTCAACATAAAATATACTTAAATTTTTAGCAAAAAATTTTTTAAAAAATTTAATTCATATTATATGTGGACCGGTGCAATGAGCAATCTGAATTGATGACAGAAATCAGTTCAGGTACCTTTCTTTTCAATTTGGGACGGGTCGATTTTACCAAGTTTTTGGTTTTTCAGATTTTCATGATAACCAAAATGTTCATAGTATTGATAACAACATAAATTAATATCTGAAATCCTTGTTCGGTAGTACAAGTTCCTCATTATTTTTAGGAAACTTTTCTTGGTATCACTACTGGTTTTGTGTGGCCAAGGTCCAATTTTAGTTTTCATAATATAGGCATTAATTAATATAAATTATGTAAGTTTTTTTCTTTTTGTTGCAAACATGATTAAACTGTGTACAATAAAATTGAACTAATTGTTAAGTGTGAATGGGATAAGAATTTTAGAAAAATATTTTTGGTAAATGCTAGGAAAAATGTTTCTCAAAAAATAAATGTATGGTAAGATAAAAGAATTAATTTCAACGGCAGCCAAAAGCCCAGATTTTGTGGGCCAAATTGGCCCACTAATCCTGGGCTTATGTTGCTATGGGGGTGCTAAACTTTTCTGGTATTTTGACCTTTAGGATCCATACAAATGCTGGCTTGTTGCGGTAAAATTAATTCTTTTTCCAGCAACATTTTTTCTCAGCGTTTATCAAAAATATTTTTCAAAAATTTTTATACCGTGCCCGATTAATAATTAGTCCAATTTTATTACATACAGTTGAATCATGTTTGCCAAAAAAAAAAAAAAAACGTCTTACTTAATGTATATTAACTAATGCCTTTACTCCATTATTTATCCTTTCCGCCCACAACAAACACCTAAAAACACTTATATATTCTGCAGCAACACAATAATATATCGCAAAGACTTGGATTTCGTATCTTTTTTTTTCGGGAGGGGGGGGGGGGAAGCATTGGAACAAATTAATATGCAATTCATCAATCAGTTGTTTTTTTTTTTTTGAGAAAATTCATCAATCAGTTGTTATATCAATAATAAGGGAAATACAATGGGCCAAAAAGGTATTGAAACGAACCTGCTATACTAACAAACCAATATCATCAACGTTTTGCATAAAGTTCCAAAGTAGCCATACAGCCAGCCCAAACGTGTAACACAAGAATTTTCCAGCATTAATGTGCACCATGGCTGCAAATTCTCTAGTTTTCTGTTTGTTTTCCAAGCTGTCCCTATTAGTTTTCAATCATGTCTGTGCAATTCGATTCATTGAAGGAAGAAATGGTGGATTCTCGTGTAATCTCATACATCGTGATGCTCCAACATCCACCCTCCATAATCCTTCTAACTCCTACTTTTAAAAGCCTTAACGAAGCTTTTCATCATTCGTTTTCTTGAGCTGATTATTTCAAGAAAAGGATCTTGGACTCTTGTATCCAATCCCACATCACATCCATTAGTGGAGAATACCTGATGAAAGTATCCATCGGAACCCCATTGGTTGATATCTGGGCTATTGCTGACCCTTTGAAAGATTAATGTTAAATTTTAAAGTTAGAATTGACAATAAAAAAAGTTCATTTTCGAAAAATCGTCCCTTTCATAATTTTGTATTTGAATACTTTGAATAAAAAATTTAGAAAAATTTAATTTTACTACCTTGATATGACAAATTGTAATGCCGATTTTTTTATTAAAAATGCTAATATTTAGGTAAGTAACCCAATTATATTATTTAAAAATAATATTATATTTTTATACATGAAATCATATGCTTTTAATAATAACGCCTTTTATAGAAATTATGTGAAAGTTTCGCCCTCTTTATCCATTACCAAACTTTTGCCGCCTTATAAGAAATTTTCTCTAGTATTTTCTCCATTAAGAACACAAAAATATGACTATATTATATAATAATTAGCGTTAGTTGATACTTAGTTCTAATCGGCCAATTTAAGGAGCCAATATGTTTTATGTGACATAATTAGTTTCATACTAGTTAGTTATCTTTATCATAATATCGTACAATACAAACTTTGCTAATTGGCCAACTTTAAACATTTTCTCTTTATTAGTTCTCATTATTTCACAGTCTCTCAAAAACATTCTCTTGTCAAGAATAATATCTAATAAACATTCTTGGTATCACACCTTTTAATTTTCAGATTGTTTCATAAATTTGTGGTCATAAAAGTTATAGATTTTTTCTTTGCACTACTACTAAATGTTACTCCTTTTTAAGGTTGAACTCCTCGTCCAATTTCTCACCCCTCATGACCAATCAACTTCTATTAATTAAGAATTGCATTAGATAGTTATTTAGGACCACTAACAAGTAATGGTAAGATGCAAATAAACGTTTTTTTCCCAAACTTTTCAACTGTTATGTTTGCTAAACATTGATATCAATTAATTATTACTATTATTTATATCAAGCCAGCATAGCAACTGTTATGTTTCCTCCTAAAGAGATCATGATTCAATTCTAACTATCAAATGTTTTGATGAAAACATATTAATGAAAATTAAAAGCTAATTAAACCAAGAATGCACTAACGAAAATTAAATAGTTGAAACATCAATTGTTGATACTTCTTCATCATAAGTCCAAACGTTGAACATTTGTCATTAAAAAAAAAAAAATTGCGAGCATTATTATCTCCATAGAACTCCAAAAGGATGGTACTAAAATTTACAAATTAAATTCAAACACCAAATAGAAGATAAACTATATGGTGTATTAATAACTAAACCACTAGATAACAAGATATGTGGAAAGCGTCAAGCTAGTACTACATCAATCTTTCTTTATTGCTGAGGCATTGAGTTTTAGGTACAAGGAAAGAAGAAGTGCAAAATGATTGAATTTTGAGTTAAAATTTTCCCCATTAGCCATAAATAAAACCTTATTTTTAGGCTCAATATACACCCAGCCATCTGTCTTTTTGTCTAACCTGAATATGCTAGTTTCATTAAACTTGATGAAGATCTTATCAAATCTTTGAAAAGTTGGGGTTATAAACAATTCGTCATCATAATATATGAAATGACAACCATGAAAAACATTTTTGTTTTGCCCATAAGGTTGAAATGTCACAATTGAAACTGGATGTCCAAATATAACAATTCTTGATTCTGGATAATCAAATGATTGTGATTTGCATAGGATATTAATAAGTTCAGTAGAATTGATCTCATTGCTTACGGTCCAAGTAATATTACTGAAAGCAGCACAAGAATCACACAACAAAGCCAAAGAAAAGCAGTATCCATAGTGGGAAGCTTGAATGCAGGTTCCACATGACCTTGACTTGATTCTGATTCTAAGAATTTCTGTCGTGAAGTCAAATAGTGCAACAAGAAATATATAAATGCTTGACGGGCCATTAATTTCTTTCCCTTAATGTCAAGTAATAAATTAAGGCTACATGCATTAAGCTTGGTAATAAATAATGCTTTATATATTGAGCAATTGTTGTCGAACTATGATCTCAAATTATAGATATATGTCACTTTAATTCCCTTTTCCCAACTCTTTAAAAGTTACCTTTCACTAGATAATCTATGACACTATCTTCTAGATATATGTCACTTTAATTCCTTTTTCCAACTCTTTATATATTGAGCAACTGTTGTCGAACTATGTCATCAAATTCTAGATATATGTCACTTTAATTCCTTTTTCCAACTCTTTAAAAGTTACCTTTCATTAGTAATCTATGTCACTATCTCTTATCGTGGATCTAAATTTCCATTACCTAAAATGTTTTACATTTATTTTCATAAATTACATTTCTCACCTACCTCACAATTTATTATATTATTATTGTTGTTGTTGTTGTTGTTGTTGTTGTTGTTGTTGTTGTTGTTGTTTGTAAACTGACTTTCGAGGGAGATTGGTGGCAAAAAGTGAAGGCAAATGGCGATATAGGTGGGATTGGCCTGAAATTAAAATGGATTTGAAGACATAGGCCAAGGCCATGCATACCTGTAGGCTGTATTGGTTATGGACTAAAAATTTTTGAGAAAATATTTTTGGTAAACGCCATGAAAAAATGTTGCTCAAAAAATAAATATATGGTCAGATGAAAGAATTAATTTTAAAATACAGCTGTCCGGTCCAAGCTTCGTGGGCAAAGTTATTAATTGTTTAGTTGAATAATAGATACATTAACTTTGAGTTCAAATAATGACACTTAGAAGTATTTACATTAGGATTATTTATTGCAGAATTTAAAGTAATTATGTTCATTAGGGATGTTCAGAAAATCAATGATTCAGGACCTTATTTTCCAATTATATTAAGGGAGTTTCATTTACATCAGATTGGACATAAATTGTGAAACTTTCATAGTTTGCGCATGGTATGTTTTCAAAGCAAAAAACTTATACGTTCACTTAAAGCCACCAAATTATTTTTGTTTTTAAATTGCCTACAAAATTATTTTCATGGTTCACTTATGTCCATCAAACTGTTTTTAATTTTAAACTGGACATTGAACTTTTCAAAATGATAATTTGATGACCATTGAAATCCTAAATTGATATACTAAATAATTAATAGTATGGGTTAAATCATATCACCTTTAATAGTTGGATGGACCATTAGAAACTAAAATAGTTTGGTGACTATAAGTGAACTATTAAAAATAATTTAGTGATCCTACAAGTTATTATCCTCTCTTTTATTTCAGAATTCTGGCCTAGATGTAGCTTTCATAGTGCAACTAAAGGTTGTCTGGTGCTCTTTTATCCCATGTGAAATGAAGGGAAGGATCCAAGAGTTGGGAACACGGTGGCTCATGTCTACATTTCAAAATAAGGATCAACTTTTTCTTTATTGTTGAGGCATTGAGTTTTAGGTACAAGGAAAGAAGAAGTGCAAAATGATTGAATTTTGAGTTGAAAATTTTCCCATTAGCCACAAAATAAAACCTTATCTTTGGGCTCAATATATACCCAGCGCTCTGTCTTTTTGTCTAACCTGAATATGCTAGTTTCATTGAACTTGATGAAGATCTTGTCAAATCTTTGAAAAGTTGGGGTTATAAACAATTCGTCATCATAATATATGAAATGACAACCATGAAAAACATTTTTGTTTGCCCCATAAGGTTGAAATGTCACAATTGAAACTGGATGTCCAAATATAACAATTCTTGATTTTGGATAATCAAATGATTGTGATTTGCATGGGATACTAATAAGTTCGGTAGAATTGATCTCATTGCTTACGGTACTAGCAATATTACTGAAATCAGCGCAAGAATCACACAACAAAGCCAAAGAAAAGCAGTATCCATAGTGGAAAGCTTGAACGCAGGTTCCGCATGACCTTGGTTTGATTCTGATTCTAAGAATTTCTGTCGTGAAGTCAAATAGTGCAACAAGAAATATATAAATGCTTGACAGGCCATTAATTTCTTTCCCTTAATGTCAAGTAATAAATGAAGGCCACATGCATTAAGCTTGATAATGAATAATGCTTTATAGTATATTGAGCAACTGTTGTCGAACTATGTCATCAAATTCTAGATATATGTCACTTTAATTTCTCTTTTCCCAACTCTTTAAAAGTTACCTTTCACTAGATAATCTATGACACTATCTTCTAGATATATGTTACTTTAATTCCTTTTTCCAACTCTTTATATATTGAGCAACTGTTGTCGAACTATGTCATCAAATTCTAAATATATGTCACTTTAATTCCTTTTTCCAACTCTTTAAAAGTTACCTTTCATTAGTAATCTATGTCACTATCTCTTATCGTGGATCTAAATTTCCATTACCTAAAATGTTTTACATTTATTTTCACAAATTACATTTCTCACCTACCTCACAATTTATTATTATTATTGTTGTTGTTGTTGTTGTTGTTGTTTGTAAACTGACTTTCGAGGGAGATTGGTGGCAAAAAGTGAAGGCAAATGGCGATATAGGTGGGATTGGCCTGAAATTAAAATGGATTTGAAGACATAGGCCAAGGCCATGCATACCTATAGGCTGTATTGGTCATGGACTAAAAATTTTTACGATATTTTTGGAAAACGCCAGGAAAAAATGTGGCTCAAAAAATAAATATATGGTCAGATGAAAGAATTAATTTTAAAATACAACTGCCCAAGGTCCAAGCTTCATGGGGAAAGTTATTATTGGTTTAGTTGAATAATAGATATATTAATTTTGAATTCAATTAATGACACTTAGAAGTATTTATATTAGGATTATTTATTGCATTATTTAAAGTAGGTATGTTCATTAGGGGTGTTCAGAGAAATCAATGATTCAGAACCTTATTTTCCAATTATAATAAGGGAATTTCATTTACATCAGATTGGACATAAATTGTGAAACTTTCATAGTTTGCACATGGTATGTTTTTAAAGCAAAAAACTTATACGTTCACTTAAAGCCATGAAATTATTTTTGTTTTTAAATTGCCTACAAAATTATTTCCATGATTCACTAATGTCCATTAGACTATTTTTAATTTTAAATTGGACATTGAACTCTTCAAAATAATAATTTGATGACCATTGAAATCTTAAAATGATATACTAAATAATTAATAGCATGGGTAAAATTATATCACCTTTAATGGTTCGATGGGCCATTAGAAATCGGAATAGTTTGGTGACTATAAGTGAACTATAAAAATAATTTAGTGATCCTACAAGTTATTATCCTCTCTTTTATTTCAGAATTCTGGCCTAGATGTAGCTTTCATAGTGCAACTAAAGGTTGTCTGGTGCTCTTTTAACCCATGTAATATGAAGGGAAGGATCCAAGCGTAGGGAACACGGTGGCCCATGTCTACATTTCAAAATAAGCTATATAAAATTATGTCTCAATTAATAGGTTCATATTTTGAAGGTAATTTTGTTTGGCATTATGGTGGTCTGACTGAAATTTAACATTAATCTTTCTTGTTGCATATCATTAATATTTCTATACCATTTCAGTATTTAAGCACAAACATCTCTGTTACTCCTAATATTGACTACTTCAGTTCACTCAAAATGTATAATTAAGCATATTTTGGACATCAATGTACATTAACATCGGTCAAAAATTGAATGTTTCAAAGAATCATCATGAAGATATATGACGAGAAAAGGAAAATAAAATTCATTTTTAGATTCATACTATGATTATTGTATCCACATTATTTCATCCAATTCAAAACCATTTTTTCTTTAAGAAAATACCACATCCAAAACAAAAACCTTAATCTCCCCCCCCCCCTCCCAAAACAAAAAAAAAAACAAATTTATGATTCTTCAATAAGTAAGTTAACTTTGTTTGCATGTCCTAATTTATAATATTAGTATGCTTTATATTACAATAAACTGGGACAAAGAATATGATATGAGGGGGAGAGAGGGAGAGACAAGAACGGAAGAGCCCCGGGGGGGGGGGGGGGTTCCAATTTGTTGAGAAAAAAATGTCAAAGTGTAAACTAAATCTTCACACCATTCCCCCCCCCCCTCCCCCGTGCCCTCCTCCTTCCCAACCACAACAAAAAAAAAAGACAAAAAACAAAATACCAAACCAAATTTCTATTTGTTCAACAAGTAAACTTAACTCCTATTGAACCAAATGGAAATAGCCTAGCTGGCCAGGAGATTTTTTACCCTACTGAAGGTCGGTTCGAACTCCAACCAGTTAGGACAAAATAAAAGTAAGATGCAATACAGTCAAATATTGACCAAAAAAAGAAAAAAGAGTAAAAATTTTCACTCCCTCAGTCATCATCATCTAGCTTCAGACACCATTCCAACCTACGTACATGATTTATTCCATTTCTTAATCTATCTACGACTATTGTGTCTAACACATAATTAAATGAGATATACTAAACTTTATTTCAATCGAAAACAATTGATCAAAAGAAAAAAAAAGGGGAGCAGCAGTTGCACATACAATATTTCTCTTCAATTCCATACAAAGGGAAAAAAAAAGAAAAGGAAAATGTGTCCTGTTACTTAATCAGCTCTCTCTCCCCTTATCTTCATATTTTTTATAATAGTTGATACTTCTTTGTACAAAGCATACTTCGCTCAGCTTAACATCGTCTCAACTCTCCTCTCTGTTTTTTCTTCATTTGAGTTGTGTATAGAATTACTCAACCATGGCTGCAAATTTTCCAGTTTTCTGTCTGTTTTCCATGCTTTCCTTATTAGTTGTCATTAATGTCTCTGCAGTTAGATTCAGTGAAGGGAGAAATGGTGGATTCTCCTATAATCTCATACATCGTGACTCCCCAGTATTCCCCCTCCATAATCCTTCTAAGTCCTACTTCGAAAGCCTCAACGAAGCTTTTCATCGTTCTATATCTCGAGCTGATTATTTCAAGAAAAGGATCTTGGACTCTCGTCCCAACAGCACCTTCGTTACGGCAGAATCGATCCAATCCCACATCACATCTATCAAAGGAGAATACCTGATGAAAGTATCGATCGGAACCCCACCGGTTGATATTTTGGCTATTGCTGACACTGGCAGCGATCTCACCTGGACACAGTGCAAGCCTTGCAGCCAATGCTACGCACAAGATGCCCCTCTTTTTGATCCCGGTAAAACTTCAACATATCAAAGAGTATCATACGACTCTCAGTTGTGCGTGGAAGTTGGAAGTTCAAACTGTGATTCTGGAAATAATTGTGGGTATAGGGTTTCCTATGGAGATAACTCCTCTAGTATGGGAGATATTTCTGTAGAAACTTTTACGTTTGAATCAAGCTCTGGGACACATGTATCGATCCCAAAAGTTGTTTTTGGTTGTGGGCATCAAAACGGTGGCATCTTTGTATGATCTAGCTCTGGAATAATTGGACTAGGTGGTGGAGCAGTTTCTATTGTCAAGCAATTGAGCTCAACAATTGGTGGTAGATTTTCCTACTTCTTAGTGCCTATAGATTCAGGATCAAATGTTTCAAGCAAAATCAACTTCGGTCAAAATGCCGTTGTTTCGGGGCCTAGAGCAGTTTCAACTCCACTGATCAAGAAAAGTCCGAACACCTTCTACTATCTCACTTTAGAAGGCATTAGTGTTGGAAACAACAAGATTTCAAACAAGGGTTTGTCCAACCCTTCTAATTTCACTACTCCTGAGCATGAAGGCAACATAATAATCGATTCTGGAACAACGTTTACGATGCTACCTCGGGACTTTTACCATGATTTGGAAAAAACACTGAGCAACACTATAATTGGCACCCGAGTTTCTGATCCAGAAGGTGACCTAGGCCTTTGCTACAAGTTGGAGGAAGATATCAAGTTGCCTAATCTCGTGGTTCACTTTACTGATGCTGATATAGTATTGCCTCCAACTAGTACATTTCACCAAGTCTTCGAAGGAGCGATTTGTTTAACATTTGTTCCGGTTGATGATATTTCAATTTTTGGCAACTTGTCGTAGATGAATTTTCTTATTGGATATGATCTTGTAAACAAGAAGCTCACCTTCTTGCCAGCTGATTGCACCAAAGAAGATTAGGGATTGTAATGGTTTTTAATGAAATAATATTCGTTTGGTTATATCTTATCGTAATAAGGTTTCCAAGTATTTGATCTCGTTTTCAGCTATTATCTACACAAGATTTGTGTTCAAAAAATCTAATTTGATATCAAAGCAGGTCTCCAAGTAATATTATGAGGAAGTCAAGGGAAGCCGAAAAAAATAATATTGTTTTGTCTAGATTCTACTATGAAAAATAACAAAGAAAGTTGTTAGGCGGTCATATGTAGCATACGTTATTTTGCACTATATATGTGAGAAGTTTGACACGATTTGTAAGCTAATTTTAAGGTGAAAATCTAGAAATGCCGAAAATTGGAACAACCACTTCAAACTCAACACAATAGCACGACTTTGGATATAAACTTGACCCGCAAGTATACTAAATCGTTAAATACTTGCAAACAAAAATAAACTTGACCGTTATTAGTAGCATTTTTTTCCGTTAAAAACACTAAAACATGACTATATTATATAATAGTTAGTGTTAGTTGATACTTAGTTCTAATCAGGCCAATTTAAGGAGCCAATATATTTTATGTGAAATAATTAGTTTCATAATAGCCAACTACCTTCATTGATAACATCATACAAACTTTGTTGATAGGCCAACTTCCAACATTTTTTCTTTGTTGGTTCTCACTATTTCACAGTCTCTGAAAAACGATTTTCTTGTCAAGAATAAAATCTAATAGTCATTCTTGGTATTAAACTTTTGTATTTTTAGATACTATGATAAATTTGTGGTCATATAAGTTATGGATATTTTCTTTGCAATACTACTAAATGTTACTCCATTTTGAGGTTAAACTCCTCATCCTACCCCTCACCCTTCATGACCAATCAACTTCTATTATTTATGAATTGCAATAGATAGTTATGTACGACCACCAACAAGTAATGCTAAGATGCAATAAACCCTTGTTTTTCCAAACTTTTCAACTGTTACACTTGTTAAACATTAATGTCAATTATTACTATTATTTATATCAACCCAGCATAGCAACCGTTATGTTACATCTTAACGAGTTCATGATTCAATTCTAACTATAAAATGTTTTGATAAGAATGTATTAATAAAAATTAAAAGCTAATTAAATCAAGAATGCACAATAGTTGAAACATCAATTTTTGAAACTTCTTCATCAGAAATCTAGACATTAAACATTTGCCATTGAAAAAAAAAATTTTTGCAAGCATTATTATCTCCATAGAACTCCTGTATGGTACTAAAATTTACAGAATAATTAAATCCAAACACCACATAGAAGATAAACTATATGGTGTATTAATCATTAATAATTAAATCCAAACACCAAATAGATAACAAGATATGTGGAAAACATCAAGTTGGTACCACATCAACCTTTTATTTATTGCCACGGCAATAAGTTTTGGTACAAGGAAAGAAGAAGTGCAAAATTTTGAGTTAAAAATTTCCCCATTACCCATAAAATAAAACCTTAGTTTTAGGGTCAATATACACCCAACCCTCTGTCTCGTTGTCTCGCCTGAAAATGCCAGTTTCATTAAACTTGATGAAGATCTTGTCAAATCTTTGGAAAGTTGGGGTTATAAACAATTTGCCATCATAATACAGGAAATGACAACCATGAAAAACATGTCTGTTTCGTCCATAAGGTTGAAATGTCACAATTGAAACTGGATGTCCAAATGTAACAATTCTTGACTTTGGATAATCAAATAATTGTGTGTTGCATGTGACATTAACAAGTTCGGTAGAATTTATCTCATTGCTTACCGTCCAAGTAATATTATTGAAAGCAACAATAGAATCACAAAACAAAGCCAAGAAAAGCAGCATCCATAGTGGGAAGCTTGAGCGGAGATTCCACATGACTTTGATTTGATTCTGATCCTAAGAATTTTGATTTTGATCCTCAGAATTTCTCTCGTGAAGTCAAATAGTGCAACAAGAGATATATAAATGCTTGACATGCCATTAATTTTTTTCCCCTTAATGTCAAGTAATAAATTAATGTCACATGCATTAAGCTAGGTAATAAATAATGCGTTACATATTGAGCAATTGTTGTCTAAATATGTTATGAAATTCTAGATATGTGTCACTTTAATTCCTTTTTCCAAGTCTTTAAAAGTTACTTTTCATTAGTAATATGTGATACTATCTTTGATGGTGGAGCTCAATTTCCATTGACACTTAAAATGTTTAACATTTATTTTCACAAATTACATGTCTCACCTACCTCACAGTTGTTTATTATTATTATTATTATTATTATTATTATTATTATTACTATTACTATTACTACTAGTACTACTTCTTGTAAACTGACTTTTGAGGGAGATTGGTGGCAAAAAGTGAAGGCAAATAGCATTATAGGTGGGACTTGGGCTGAAATTAAAATGGATTTGAAGACATGGCAAGGTCGCGCATTCCTGTATTAGTCATGGACTAAAAAGTTTTTTAAAAAAATATTTTTGTTAAACGCTAGGAAAAAATTTGCTTCAAAAATAAAAATATGGTAATACAAAAGAATTAATTTTAAAATACAGCAGCCAAAATCCAAGTTTCGTGGGTCAAGTTGGGCATTTCTAAACTTGGGCTCTTGGTGCTGTGGAGGTGCTCAACTTTTTAGGCACTCTGGCCTTTTGGATCCATACAAATGTTGACTTTTGGCTGCTGTATTTGAAAATTATTATCGAGCAACATTTTTTTTCAACATTTGCCAAAAATATTTTTCAAAAATTCTTATCCCATGTACACTTAACAATTAGTCCAATTCTATTGCTTACAGTTTAATCATGTTTGCCAAAAAAAAAAAGGCCTTATATAATTTATATTAATTAATACCTTTACTCCATTTTTTAACATCAAACACCTAAAAAACGCCTATATACAACACAATAATATATTATAAATATTAAGATTTCCTCTCTCTCTCTCTCTCTCTCTCTCTCTCTCTCTCTCTCTCTCTCTCTCTCTCTCTCTCTCTCTCTCTCTCTCTCTCGGGAAAGCATTTGAACAAATGATTATGCAATTCACTAATAAATAATCAATCAGTTGTTCTAGCAATAATAAGGGAAACACAATGGGCCAAAAAGGTATGAAAAGGAACCTCCTATAAAAGGAAACCAACATCACCCAAAATTTGCATAAAGCTCCAAAGTAGCCATACAGCCAGCCCAAACGTGTACCGCAAGAATTTTTCAACATTAACGGTACATATTTTCAAAAATACTCGAACTCGTGCAGTAACCACCGCCAAGCTTTTAAAAGCAAATGAAGTGAAAGGTCAAATATTCAAATAAAAATCCAGTGAGATGTATAGTGCATCCGTTTAGTACAATAATAGTTCAATTCCCATCATTTTTTTTAGGGCGCAGTTGGGCCTCTCTAATAAAATAGGTAAGGAGTGAAATACGATACACTTGACTGGTAACAAAAAATACAGAGTAAGTAAGGAGTATGATAAAATATGATTGACTATTGACAAAAAATACAGATTTTCACTCCTCCAGTCATCAGCATCTAGCTTCAGACAGCATTCCAACCTGCGTAGATGATTTATTCTATTTCTTAGTCTATCTATGACAATTGTGTCCAATCGAACCCAAACTTTCAAATCCCCGATTAAAATTTCGCTTACAATCCATTACCAGCCTTATTTTTGCCAGAAAATGATCAAAAAGGATGAAATAGCCTGAAAACAATCGAGTCTACTTTTACAACACACCTTTTAAACAAACTCTGAATCATCAAAAACATACACGGATAGAAACAATTGGACTAGGAGAACACGATTATATAAATGCTTGACGGGCCATTAATTTCTTCCCCTTAATGTCAAGTAATAAATTAAGGCCACATGCATTAAGCTTGGTAATAAATAATGCTTATACATTGAGCAACTGTTGTCGAACCATGTCATCAAATTCTAGATATCTGTCACTTTAATTCCCTTTTCCCAACTCTTTAAAAGTTACCTTTCACTAGATAATCCTTCTAGATATAAGCCACTTTAATTCCTTTTTCCAACTCTTTATGCATTGAGCAACTGTTGTCGAACTATGTCATCAAATTCTAGATATATATGACTTTAATTCCTTTTTCCAACTCTTTAAAAGTTGAGCGCCGCCACAACAACAATAGCCATATATTCAAAATTAATTCTTCCATCTTACCATATATTTATTTTTGAGCAAAATTTTATCCTAACATTTACCAAAAATATTTTTAAAAAATTTTTAGCCCATGACCAATACAGCTATGCATGGCTTTGGCCCATGTCTTCAAATCCATTTTAATTTCAGCCCAAGTCCCACCTATATCGCCATTTACCTTCACTTTTTGCTACCAATCTCCCTCAAAAGTCAGTTCACAACAACAACAACAACAACAACAACAACAACAACAACAACAACAATAATAATAATAATAATTTGAGGTACGTGAGAAATGTAATTTGTGAAAATAAATGTAAATGTTTAAGTGTTGGTCCGTTTGGTGCAACATAAGTCATTTTCCTAGAGAAAATATTTTTCATGAAAAAATTTTCTAGGAAAATGATCGTTTTTCCAACTATTTTCTGGTGTTTGGTTAATTAATTTTTTGAACAAAATTTCCCATCACATTATCCCTTCCTCTCATGTGAGTAATAACTCCTTTCATTACTTCCATACCCAGCCCCTCCCTCGCCTCCTCTCCTTACCACCCCAACAAACACCGACAATACAGACCCAACCACCACTTCTTCTACCCTATTCAAACTCCACAGACACTTCCCTTCCTCCAAACACCGTGCCAATATGACACCAATCTTGGTCAAGTAGCGTCTTTGCAACATGAGATTAAAAACGATGAGAAGAATGATATTGGATCCACAATCTCTCTTCTTTCTCCTCTGATTAATCTCTTGGTGCAACTCTTTCCTATTGTTTGTAACTCCATAGATCTTTTCTAATTGTTTATCCCACCCAAGTATGTCTATCTGTGTGTGTAATAAGTGTAGATCTGTGTATTTTGTGTTTATCCCTATGTATGTCCATTGTGTGTAATAGGTGTAGATCTATAGGGGAGGAAGAATGAAGGGAGTTTTTGGTGGGTAGGCCCTAACCCCATGTTTAGTATACTGGAATGGTCCAAAATGGAAAGGCCTTTCCACCCAGAATGTTTTTCCTCCTAGAATGGACTGGAAAAAGGTTTTCAGTCCATTATTTGGTAACCCAAGTCAGAATGGAATGCCTATTCCTTTTCCAACGTTTCGTATGATCATATTTAGATGTCAGAATGAAATAAAATATATATTAATTTGACTTAATTGCCCTTAATTCTATGCACTATAATATATCATATTTTTATTTTGTTTGTAATTCTATGCCTACAAAAGACTTTAATATTTTTAATTTTAAAATTCTTAATATTCTTGCTAAAATTAAATCAATTATACTCTTTAATTAATTTTAAAATTTTTAAAATTATTAGCATTATAATTAAAATTGTGAAAAAATTAATAATCAAACTACATTCACAATTTAATTTAATTGATAAAAAGTTTTGTTTTTACACATTTGCATAAAATTTAAAAATAGTATTTTAACCATTTATATAGCAAAAAGAAAAAAAATTCTAAGTATATATTAAACTGATTATGATTTAAAAATCATAAAAAATTATTAATTGAAGTTATTAAAAACTTTATATTTTTTAAATTTTAAAATTAAAAATTAGTAAATGTATCCTAGGTAAAAAAAATTAGCCAAAAAAAATGTGTGGGGGATAAAATTGGCTCCTATGTTTAAGGCCTTTCCAGGATGAAGTTGGAAAGGCCTTTCTCAAGATTTTGTTGAGGAATGGGATTCCAAGAAAAAGCTGGAATGGCATTCCAGGTGGGAAAGGCCTTTCCAACTTAAAGTGTCCATACCAAACGTGAGAATGGAATAGAAAAGTTGGAAAGGCCTTTCCATTTCACCCCATTCTCGCGTACCAAACGTGCTATAAGAGGAATGGGATGATGAAGCTGATGGTGGGAAGGCATGATCCGATTTTGCCTTTTAAAACTTTCCAACTGGGTCTTCTTTCATGATTTGGGATGACAGAGAAGTCACGCCTAAATCAGGAAAACAACTTCAATTTCTTTTTAAGAGAAGTCATTTTACCTCCATTGCTGTAAAATATTTTCTGGCAAAAAATATTTTTCCACACAAAATTGCAACCAAACAATCGAAATTACAGAAAACATTTTTCGACAAAAATTTTGAGTTGAAACAAACAGACCCTTAGTGAAGATTTAGATCCACCATAAAAGATGGTATCATAGATTACAAATGAAAACTAACGTTTAGAGAGTTGGAAAAAGGAATCAAGTGACACATATCCAGAATTTCATAACATATTTAGACACCAATTGCTTTACACTTGAAGCATTATTTATTACGAAGCTTAATGCATGTGGCCTTAATTTATTACTTGATATTAAGGGAAAAAAATAATGGCATGTCAAGCATTTAAATCTCTTGTTGCATTGTTTGATTTCACCATAGAAATTCTTAGCATTAAAATCAAATCAGGTCATGTGGAACCTCCACTCCAGCTTCCCAATATGGATGTTGATTTTCTTGGCTTTGTTGTGTGATGCTTGTGCTGCCTTCAGTAATTTTACTTGGACGGTTAGCAATGAGATCAATTCTACTAAACTTGTTAACGTCACATGCAAACCAGAGTCATTTGACTATCCAGAATCAAGAATGGTTACATTTGGACATCCAGTATCAATTGTGACATTTCGACCTTTTGGGCAAAACAGGCATGTTTTTTATGGTTGTCATTTCCTGTATTATATGGCGAATTGTTTATAACCCTAACTTTCCATAGATTTGACAAGATCTTCATCAAGTTTAATGAAACTGGCATATTCAGGCGAGACAACGAGACAAAAAGTTGGGTGTATATTGACCCTGAAACTAAGGTTTTATTTTATGATTAATTGGAAAATTTTAACTCAAAATTCAATCATTTGCACCTCTTCTTCTTTCTTTGTACCTAAAACTCAATTGCTTGGAAAATTTTAACTCAAAATTCAATCATTTGCACTTCTTCTTCTTTCCTTGTACCTAAAACTCAATTGCCTTGGCAATGAAGAAAAAGTTGATGTAGTGCCACCTTGATGCTTTCCATTTATCTTGTTGTCTAGTGGTTTAATTATTAATACACCATATTTTATCGTCTATTTGGTGTTTGAATTTTAATTATTTTGTAAATTTTAGTACCATAGTTTTGCAGTTCTATGGAGATAATAATGCTTGCATTTTTTTTTTTTTTGTGATGACAAATGATCTATGTTTAGACTTCTGACGAAGAAGTTTCAACAATTGAGATATGTTCCAACTATTTAATTTCATTAGTGTGTTCTTGATTTAATTAGCTTTTAATTTTCATTAATACGTTCTTATCAAAACACTTGATATTTAGAACTGAATCGTGTACTCTTAAGCATGGAACATAACATTTGCCATGTTGGCTTGATATAAATAACAGTAATAATTGGCACTAATGTTTAACAAACATAAGAGTTGAAAAGTTTGGGCCAAAAGGGGTCAATTTGCATCTTAGCATTACTTTTTAGTGAAACTAAAAACTATCTATTGCATGATGCAAAAAAAAAAAAAAAACTATTGCAATTCATAACTAATAAAAGTTGATTGATCATGAGGCGAGGGGGGTAGGATGAGATGAGGAGTTCAACCTTAAAAAGGAGTAACATTTACTAATTGTGCAAAGAAAAAATCTATAACTTTTATGACAACAAATCTATGAAAGAATCTGAAAACTAAAAGGTGTGATGCCAAGAATCTTTCTTAGGTTTATTCTTGACAAGAGAAAGTTGGCCTGTCAGCAAAATATGTACGATGTTATGAATAAAGATATAGCTAACTATTATGAAAGGAACTATTTCACATAAAATATACTGGCTTCTTAAATTGGCCTGATTAGAACTAAGTATCAACTAACACTAATATAGTCATATTTTAGTGTTTTTAATAGAGAAAATTCTAATAATAACGATCAAATTAGTTTTCTTATTTAATTCATTAATTGTGTTGATTTCAGTTTGTATTAAGCTTTTAGATCATATTTGGTCATTTTTAATATTTTTGTTTGCAAGTATTTAACAATTTAGTATATTTTCGGGGTCGCGTTTGTATCCAAGTCGTGCTATTTGTGTTTAGGTTGAAGTGGTCATTCCAATTTTCAGCATTTCCAATTTTCCACCTTAAAATTGGCTTACAAATCGCGCCAACCTTCTCACGTATATAGTGCAAAGTAACGTATGCTACATATGACAGTGCAACAGCCATTTTTATTATCTTTTTTAGTAGAATCTTGGTCTAGATTGTCTTTTTTTTTTCTTTTTTTTAATAGCGTCCAATATAAAACTATGTCGTAGAAATTATATAAAATTATGTCGTTTCATTTAGTGATACAGTGTAGTTTTGTGTTGAACTTAATTAGACATTAAAAAATTAATTGAAAATCTAATCCTGTAGAATCTAGACACAACAATATTATTTTTTGTCAACTTATCTTGACTTCCTCATAATGTTACTTAGAGATCTGTTCTGACATTAGATTAAATAGGTAGCACAATACATGCCATGTAGATATTTAAATATTCTAGATTAAATAGGTGAAATCAAATAGTACAGCAAGATCTCATGTAGATATTTAAATGCTTGACATGCCATTAATTTTTTTTTCTTTAACGTCAAGTACTAAATTGAGGTCCAATGCATTAAGCTTGGTAATAAATAATGCTTTATGTGTAGAGCAATTGTTGTTTAAATATGTAATGAAATTCTAGATATGTGTCACTTATTCCTTTTTCCAACTCTCTAAACATTACTTTTGATTAGTAATCTATGATATGATCTCTTATAGTCGATCTAAATTTCCATTGACGATTAAATATTTAAATTTAATTTCATAAAATAATTTTCTAGCTTGCCTTAAATTTTTTTTTTTTTTTTTTTGTAAATACTTGTAATATAACTTTTAAGGGAGATTGGTGGCAAAAAAAGAAGGCAAATGGGGATATAAGGGGACTTGGGCTGAAATTCAAATGAATTTGAAGATATGGGCCTTAGTGCATGCATACCTGTTTAATCACCCATTTTCGTACCGTCTAAAAGCCTACAGATTCCTATTTATATTTGGCTCTACTTTACGTACATTGAGATAGACAAGTTACTGAATATGGGATGGGGCCCAAATAAACCAGCCCAAATACGCGCATTGCCGTTTTGGGCGATACCAAGCAAGACGTTTCACCTAATTTTTTATTTTTGGTATTACTTTTTTTGTAGTTTATTTATTTTTTTCCTATAAGACTTGACATTTTGCAATACGAGTTAGTGGTAAGTTTCTCAATTTTCAATTCAATTTTTTTTTTGAAAAGTGAAAACTAATTTACTGATTTGGAATTAAATTAGATAACATCAAAACTCTATGAGATGCTATCGGTTTATCTTTTTTTAATACATGGTATAAAAAAGTTTAGGATGGACATCTTCAAAATCGAGTCATTAGAACTTAAACTCAATTAAATAAACAATTAAATAAAAAAAAAAGAAATAAGGAAGAGACAACTTGTAGCTTTAGATCAGACTGTACAAGTTTAACAATTTCTTTTTATTTTATTTTATTGAAAACACAAGTTTTAAATGGGAATCCAAAGGAAAATGAAAATGATGACGGCAACATGATAAAACAATATGGTTACAACTCCTCTTTGTATTACATTACGTTACGGGAGTAACATTTAAATATTTTCAAAAATTTAACAGTACAAAAAGTTTTGAAATTCTGTTGTGCAAAAAAGTAGTAACAACTATTTCTAGCAGAGAAAAAGTGTTAGAGAGGCAGAAGAAACTTGAAAAATAAATAAAGAAAAAAGAAAAAAAAAGATAAAAGAATGAAAAAAAAATTGAATACAAAAACTTAATATGAGATCCCATAGAATCCCAAGTCCCCTCAAGCCCATATCCCATATTTCTTATAAAAATAGAATCAGAGGCTTTTTGCCTTCTTCTTTTTTTTTTTAATTTTTTGAAGTGCAATGATCACTATACTTATTTTTTTTGAATAAAATGAAACGATTCATTAACTTAGCAGAGCAGATTGTTCTGCTTGTAGAAAAGGTACAATTGACCTTGGGAAGTCTGATAGCCAAAATGACTCAACTCCAGACATCTTTGCGAATTGAGCTAAATTATGAGCTACCATATTCCCATTTCTATTGACCCATTGAATCTCTACTAATGGCAAAGATCTAAGTTCGAACCTGATCTGGTCTAACAGACAACCCAATGAAGAAAGATCTTCTTCAGTTGTCTTTATTCTCTTAATAATATCTAAAGAATCTCCTTCGACAATAGCTACACCCACCTTCAACTTCTTACAAACCACTAAAGCTTCTCTGACTGCGAGCAACTCAGCATGTTGAGGGTCTACCACATTAGAAAACACTCTGGTGCATGCTGCGATACAAATCCCATTAGAATTGCGAACGACGATACCAATTGCTGCCCGTTTGAACTCAGCAGAGATAGCGCCATCGAAATTAATCTTCACTTGATTACCTGAGGGAGGATGCCAAAAAACGTCAACATTTGTCCTAACGGACTGCAAAGTATTCTTTGTGGCTGATCGAAAATCATTGAGAAAAGACGAAGCTTGCTGTACTAGTTCCAATGGACTCACAGTGACCTGTTCATGGATCACTCTATTTCGGGTATTCCATAGAGACCAACACATAACCGAAAACAGCTCACAATCCTCCTTCTCCCAGTGGCATAAAACGTTCCAAATCCATTCAACGGGATTCTCAGATGAAAAGGCCTCTAGTTTACTAGTACAATAGCATAATGCCCAAACCTGGACAGCTACTGGGCAACGAAAGAAAAGATGGAGAATATCCTCCCGGGCATATCCACAAACAGGACAATGGGCATCTATTGGGATTTTTCTTCTACGAAGATTGATTCTTGTAGGAAGAGAATTTTTAACTAGCCTCCACAAGAAAATTCTAATTTTGTGTGGGATGGAAAGTGACCAGATTTTCTTCCAATAATGACTAGAATTACCTCCTGAAGTCGAGTCTGCACCAGGAAAACCATGAACTAGACCAGAGTTCAGAAGAGCCCTATGTGCGCTCTTGACAGTGTATACCCCATGCTTAGTAAAGTGCCACATCCACCTATCTTCAACACCCTCCACATTACAGAGTGGTATGGACTTGATCAATTCAGCTTCCTCAGGCCAAAAAATACTGTCGATCAAGTCTGTTTTCCAAGAGCCAGTCCTTAGATTAATTAAGTCCATCACCTTAGCCTCAGCATTCAAGAACTGTGGAGGCGATAAGATTCTGAAAGTATGTGGTCTAGGGATCCAGGGACTACGCCAAATAAATATATTTCTGCCAGAACCAACACGAAGCCTACATCCCAGCTGAAGTACTCTTATTGCTTCATGAATCCCTCTCCAAGTTAATGAAGGTCGACTTCCGAGCTTGGCATCAAAGAGATCCCCATGTGGGAAATATTTTGCTTTCATCACCTGTGATAAGATAGAGTCCGGGAATGTTAGGATTCTCCAAGCTTGTTTTCCCAATAAGGCCATGTTGAAAGATTTCAATTTTTTAAAACCTAAACCTCCAGTTGATTTTGCTAAGCATAGGCTATCCCAATTATCCCAATGTATTGTTCTCCCTGAAGTTTTGCTATTCCACCAGTAATTAGCCATCAGTGATTCAATATTATGAAGCACACCATCTGGTAGCTTAAAACAAGACATGGCATATGCAGGAATAGCCTGGATAACAGCTTTTAAAAGGATTTCCTTTCCTGCCCTGGACAGATATCTTTCCTTCCAACCGTTAACTCTTGCAGCAACTCTATCACGAATTGAGTTGAAAAGCTCTTTCTTCGATCTCCCAAGAACTGAAGGCAGTCCCAGATATTTCTCGTGTGACTCGACAATTGGAATACCCAAAATCGCAGCTATATTCCTCTTAATCCCATCAGGTGTATTTTTGCTAAAGACAACTGCAGACTTGTCTAAATTGATTCTCTGACCTGAAGCAACTTCGTAAATCCTAAGAATATGCATAAAATTTTGTGCCTCCTCTACAGTAGCCTTCCCAAACAATAATGTATCGTCAGCAAAAAGAAGATGGGATATAGGAGGAGCCTGACTGCCTACTTTGATGCCTTGTAGCTTCCCACATGACTGAGCCTCCTGTAACAAATTGGAAAAGACTTCTGCACATAGGAGAAAAATGTAAGAAGATAAAGGATCCCCTTGACGTATACCACGGGTAGGGGATAACCCACCAAATTCCACGCCATTAATGATAAAGGAAGATGAAACTGTGGAAATACAAGCCAAAACCAAATCAATGAATCCTTGATGGAAACCTAATTTTTGCATTAACTTGACTACAAAACTCCACTCAACCCTATCGTAGGCTTTGCTCATATCTAACTTGATTGACATAAGGTTCTTGCCGTTATGAGTTCTTGTTTTAAGAAAGTGGTGAATTTCATAAGCTACGAGGACATTATCCGTAATCAATCGCGTAGGGACAAAAGCAGATTGAAAATCAGAAATTATCAGAGAAAGAATAGGGCGTAATCTATTAGCTAGCACCTTAGAAACCAACTTATAGATTACATTACACAAGCTTATGGGGCAAAACTGTGTAATAGACTTGGGCATTTGGCATTTTGGAATTAACACAATATGAGTGGAATTGAAACTTTTATCAAAATGACCTTCATTTAAAGTCCTTAAAACCGTATGAATAACACTATCCCCCACAATATGCCAAAATTTTTGATAAAAAATAGGGCTCATACCATCAGGGCCGGGGGATTTATATGGATGCATTTGTGATAAAGCTTTCGTTACCTCAATAGCTTCGTATGGGCGCTTAAGGTTCTCATTCATTTCTGTGGTAACTCTGCATCTTACACGGTCAAGAGCTTCTTGAATACATTCTTCTGAAGGTTTGGAGGATGTAAATAGATCACCAAAATAAGAAGTGACGATCTTTTCAATTTCCCCTGCGCTTTCACACCATCTGCCCTCACTATTTTTCAATCCCTTTATTGTATTATTATTCTTTCTCTGGGACGCTATAGCATGAAAAAACTTCGTGTTACGATCTCCCTCTTTAAACCACTGCACTTTCGCCCGTTGCTTCCAAAATAGATCATCTTGGTCCAATGTTTTTTCTAATTGTTTCTCCAGAATCTTCACTTTGTCACTGCTATAAACCCCTCCCTCTTGTCTTCGCAAATCTTCCAGTTGTTTCCTCAGCACGGAGACTTCATTCTTAACGCTTCCAAATCGTGATTTACTCCATTGCATTAAACCCAATTTACATGAATTCAGCTGGTCATTGAAGTTTACACCCGAAAAATTATCTGTCCAATTCTGCCTGATCACCTGTTCACATTCATCTGTCTTAATCCACATAGCTTCAAATCTGAATCTCTTCTTTGGTTTAGATACACTACTGACCCCCCAGCTAGCGAACAGAGGCACCACCAAAATATCATGGTCTGACTTGTGAGAAAATTTGTGATAAACTCTCGCCCCCGGGAATGTGTCTCTCCAACCTGAGTTTATACATGCTCTATCAAGCCTCGCTCTACTCCTACATGGAGAATCACGAGAACTACACCAAGTGAATGGATAACCCACATACCCCATGTCAAACAAATTACAGCTTAGCAAGGCACTTTGGAAAGAGGATAACTGCCATTGATTTCTAAGTGCCAAACCTTTGTATTCGTTATGGGATAAAACCTCATTAAAATCACCTATACATATCCATGGCATGTTCGGGAGATTATCCAGTGTCTTGAAAAATTCCCATGACTGTTTCCTCCTGCCTAAATAAGGCTCCCCGTAATAACCAGTTAGACGCCATCCGGTAGCAAAAGAAGGAAGTCTGACTAAAACATCTATATGCCTTTTACTAAGGGAACGTAACGTGACTTCCACCTCCTTTTTCCACAGCAAAGCTAGGCCTCCAGACTTCCCCTCGGCATTAACTGCAACACCAAACAGATTAAATTTGCTCTTCACACCATCAATTAATCTCGAACTACATTTCGTTTCTGCCAAAAAGATGACAGAGGGATCTTCCTTCCGGGAAATTTCCCTTAATTCACGAACTGTCGAACGGTTCCCAAGCCCCCGACAGTTCCAAGATATGATACTCATTGGTGTCGGCGGGACTGATGGTAATCAGTCTCCGCCGTTAAAGAGTTGGTAGCTGTCTCCGGATCTGTATAGATGCAAACACGTCTATACTTTTTAGGTGAGCCTTCCCCATGATCTGAACCAGCTTCATGATCCAATGAAAATCCTCTTTTTGACTTGGGTTGAGAAAGTGCTTTAGTTGAAACCGAGAAGGGTCCTAAATGAGACTTACGTCTATTTATTCTAGGTACTTTCAGTGACGTACCCTTGGGCCGGGTGTTGTCAGGTACTAATGCTGGTTTGTGGTTAAGTTCATGGGTTTTGCTAAAATTTTGTTTTAAGGAGACATCTACTAGAAAAAGATCCGAAGAGGAATTGATGTGGATGGAAGGCGATATGGGTTGGACCGGGTTAGAATTTGGTGATGATAGTGCGGGTAGACTTGGGTTTTTTGGTATTGGCTCATCTATCTGGGAAGGAGGGATTTGATCCAATAGATTTACTGGCAAATTTTGGGGCGGTAAGTTGGACTCATAAGGTGGGATTTCCTGTGGCTTATCGAGAACACACGCATCTTGCCGAATCTGATCCTCCAGCTCACACCTACCCAATTTATCATACGAAGTTTTTGTATTTTGAACATTTGAATTGAAAAGAAAAGTTCTCTGCCCGGATTGCTTGTGGACTACCGTGCTATTATATTGATTCTCCTCCGTACGGAATCCCCTGATATGCTCCTCCTCAACATTCTGTGAAGGACCCTGCAAATGGTTCTCCAGCTGGTGGGTAGTATTCTCAGGTACGAAACAACCGTCTCCAACTAGATCGGGATTAAGCCCATTTCCCGTATCCTTATTACTTTCTTTTATGAACTCTCCAGCCTGTTGAGAAACTCGTTTGGACCCACCGTTAAACGGTTGCGCTCTCAACCAGCTATCGAATTGTTTGGTTGCACTCTGCATATAATTGGACGACCATCTATCATCGCACTCCTTGTCACCATGACCGATGCGTCCGCAAATATAACAGAAAGTGGGTAATCTTTCATAACGAAAAAAGATTCTACTCTCCTTACCATTGAAGATAAACTTCATTCCACGCATGAGGGGTTTAGAAATCTCCACATCCACTTTAATTCTTAGAGATTTTCCCCATGCAGTACCATCTGGATCAGCGTCTACATCTAAAAAATGACCTATATAATTCCCAATAACCTTTGCTGTGTCCACATTCATGCGATTTAGAGGAAGGTTGTGAACTTGAATCCAAAAAGGACAATGATCAAAAGAAATATTTGACAGATTCAAATCACCATTATATTCCTGGATGTTGATTAAATTCCTATCGAAAGACCATGGACGACCAGCAAGGACCTTGTTACGATCCCTCTCATCCTCAAATTGAAATAATAAAACATCATCCCTCACCAGCTTGCATGTCAAACTAGCTTTTGGATTCCATACACCCTTCAGCGTAGAGATTAAGGCAGGTATATTAACTTGTTTAGGACTGAACAATTTACCCAGCAAACAAAGCGAGCCCTTCCTCCTCTCCAAATCATCCTGAATATCATCTCCGATAATAGCTACCTCCTCCATATCGGATAACTTGAGCTTTTCCCATAACTTTTCAATTTCTTCCGCCATATTATGCATTAAAAAAACTGAAAGTTAAGAAGTCCCCAACTGTGATTGGAGTAGAGTAACCACAGATTTGAAATGAAAACCAAAAGAACCCTGTAAACAAGAGAGGTAACAAGATGAAACAAGCAAAATAAGCACTAAAAGTTGAAGGAGGACACAAAATGAAAGAAAATATAAAGACGATTAAGGAGACTCATAAACAACAGGATACGCGAACAAAGAAAATATAAAAGATACACGAGGAAAGAGAATATAAAGGACGATAAAGAGAAAATAGTAAAGAAATCATTGAACAGAGATCAGGGAAGGAAGAGAAAGAAGAAACTTCTATATAGAAGACGCCAACTTGCAATAGCAAGAGAAAACCCATAGAGAGAACCCATGGGACGGTTCTATGGCTATACTTATGTTAATATCTTTGTCACATATAATTTTAGAAACTAATGTCCGTATTTTATATTAACCTATACACACACACACACTCTTAACCTATCATATAACACATCCTTGCCTAAACTCTTATAAGGTCAAAGTTTGGACCCAATATCTTAATCAAAATCAATTGTACCATTTAGGTGTGCAAAAGTGTGTGTGGCGACTTTGGCAGTTTTTTTTTTTTTTTGTGGATTCTAGGACATCGAAAATTTGCAGAGTTTCTAAACAAGAATGGGCGTGGTATGAATTGCTCAAATTAAACGTAAATAATTTATGTCAAAACGTATATATTACGAATTAGATGTTTTCCTTTGTCCAAATATATAATATATAACCAACAAAACGTTGAATGTAATATATTAAGAAATCGAAAAAAGAAAGGTAGAATTGTAATTCATTTGAACTATCATCTTATTAGTGGGGATCCATTGAAGTGGCTCTCCAATTTGGATGACTTGTCATCAATAGGTCCCTTTTATTATGTTTTTGTCACTCAAATTTCTAAACATTTCCAATTATTTCCCTTATTAGAGTACAAAATGGTATTATCAGATTTGATTAATCTCAATGGAGTCTCGAAAAATCGTAAAACCTTCAATTAAAAACTTATGAAGTATTTAATATATGGAAATACCCAGAATTTTTTCAATTTCTTACAAATTTAATCACAAATCAACAGTTCTTGTGAAATGAATCTTCAAAAGGTTAAATATGATTGTGAATTTATTTGTAAAAATTCTAGCACCACCGTATACCTACAGATTCTATATTGTGAATGTTACACATATGAACCATTGAAAATTAGTTGTATTTGTTACGGGGTCAATAATTTTACAATACAAATTCACTCAAATACAGTAAATATTGTGATTTTCAATCCAAGAGTTGAACAAGTTCTTTAAGGCATGAAATTTTATCATATTTAAAGAAAGTGTAAATTTGCGTCTCCCAGAATTACTTTGGGGTGAATATCTAAATTAGATGCACATGTAGCATCAATAAGTTGTTCATGTGAACTTTCTAAAGTTTTAGTCTAACTTAATTCTTGATTAATTATTCACACTTAATTGTCCAACTAAACTTAACGCATGAATTTATGCAAGTATCAATCTCCAATTTTATCTTTTGTGCCAATATCGGTCATCAGAAAGTAATCCAGATCCTCTATCTAATTTTTTTTTATGTCTAATAGTGTCCAATATAAAATTACGCTATATCAATGTGAAATTATATAAAACTACATTGTTTCATTTAGTGATATGACATGGTTTCGTAGTGATACGATATCGCTTTTTGTTAGACACAATTGAACACTTAAAAAAATTGGACAAAGGATTTGATTTGATCAGAGAAAGAGAAAAACCGTGGTATAATCAATTGTATTAAAACATTATTTACTACCTATTTCATAACATATGTGTCTTAAATTCATCAATTCGACGTTAAAAAAGAGCATGCTACATTTAGGTAGCAAATTTCATGTTTCGTAGGAGGAATTCGTAGGATCAAAATCAAATCAAACTCATGTGGAACCTCAACAGTTCAAGCTATCTGTTCTGGATGCCACTTCTTCTGATGGCATTGTTGTGTAATCTTAATGCTGCTGCTACTGCACATACTACTACGTGGGTCGTAAGTAATGAGATAATCTCTGATAAACCTCCTCAAACGGTTAATGTTACTTGTGAACCGGAGAAAAAAACAACAGTTGTTGCCTCTGGAAAAACAGCTCATATAACAGCTCGTGATGGTGTACTATGGACTCAACATCGTCTTTTTGCTTGTCATTTTAAGTATTTTGATCATGTTTTGTCAATAAGCACTTCTGGAAATGTACTTACCAATAAGGCGAACTTCATCTTGTTCAATGATATTGGCCCTTATCGGTGGAACAATGAACGGGAGAATTGGGTTTTCAGCAATCAATCAGTTCTGGTGCCATTTGATGGTCCATGATGAGGAAGATTTTTGACGGGATGCTATCCTCTACCTTTTGCAATTTTTCACTGTATAATGTGCAAAATTTAATGGTTCATTGGTAAGAGAACTAAGAGATTTACATGAAATATTTCATTCTTTTGCTAAGAAGAGCAAATCATACAAGGGTATACCAATTGGATTGGTCGATTTGAATTTGAGAAAGAAATCAAATAAATACATATGAAATGAAATTTCATATTCTAATTGGTCGACATACATTGTTTGGATGTTAATAATCAGAATATAAGTGTTAAAATTAATAAAAACATTGAAAAAATTTAGAAAACTTAAAAAGTTAAAAAAAAAAAAGTCAAATTTTCTTTATATCCCTTCTTCTTCCAGACTGAGAGCTTTTTTTCCCACACCAGTCTTGTAGTCGTCGGGCAACAGTGGCCGGCAACCGGGCTCGCTCATACTCACCAAAAGCAGCAATGTACCGAAGAAAACAGTTTAAGAGAGAGGGTATGAAAATGATATTTCAAAGTCTTAATCTCAAAATGCCCCTATAATGTTAAGAAAGTAGCAAATTATCTTTGTATTTAAGAAACACACAAATTATCCATTACTTTAGTAATAAATTACTCCATCATGTACATTTTATGTTTATGATGACAAATTCACCCCTTAATATTACTATTATTGTTAATTTGTTATATAGAAACAAAATAAAGTTATTACTTCAAATTAATATTGTTATTGTACTCTTATAAAAAAAACCAAAATCATGACTCCAAAATTACAGAAAATTTCATCACAAATCATTCTTATTATTTGTATTTAAGATGGAATGAAAAGACATAAATTATTATTATTTTTTCTATGATATATAACAAGTAACTTGTAAAGTGAAGGTAAATTTATAATTTTTTGTCAAATATATTCAAAATAGAGCATCAAGAAATACCGATAATATCATTTCTATTAGTGACACAATAAAATATATAGCAATTACAAACTTATTTTTTTAACCAAAATAGTGCAGGACCGACTTTATCTAGTAACAAAGTAACAAAACTATATATATATATATATATATATATATATATATATATATATATAATTTATGTATTTGAACTTCACTCTCTATTATCATTTTGTTCTACCACTTATGGATAGTATAAGCATGAAAAAGAAAAAATTATCAAAGTATTATGTATAGAAAAGTACAAATATCTTTTCACAATTCAATTGGGTAATTTGTATATTTTCTAAATGTTGAGAGTAATTTACCACTGATGCAACGTTACAGGAATATTTTGAGATTTACAGGAACCGAGCCATAAAAACCTCACAAAAAACAACCAATTCCACGCGGTAATCCTCCATGGCACCACCAGCAGCGGCGGCGTCACCACTTTCAGCACCAAAGAAAACCACAATTCCCCTCCTCCTCTTCCTCCTCCTCTCCCTCTCCATCCTCTTCCTCCTCACCCTCCACCCCACCTCCCCTACCGCGACCATTACGCCCCAAGCCCATGTCCACAGTCTCCTACCCCCTTCTCCTCCCACTTCCGCCACCCCACCCCACTTCACTCTCATCCTCAAAGTCCTCACTTTCAACCGCCTCTCAGCCCTCTCTCGCTGCTTGAGATCACTCTCCAATGCCTACTATGACAACTCCACCACCGTCCACCTCCACATCTTCATCGACCATTTTCCTCTTGAGAACGATAAAGGGTCTCAAGATTTGGATTCAAAACTGAATCTTTCGCGAGAAATTCTCGATTTCGTTGATGGGTTTAAGTGGGATTTTGGTGAAAAATTAGTGCATTATAGGAATTTGAATGTTGGCCTTCAATCTCAGTGGCTTGAAGCTTGGTGGCCTAGCTCAGATCATGAGTTTGCCTTTGTTGTGGAGGATGATCTTGAGGTTTCTCCTTTGTATTTTAGGTTCTTGAAGGCTTTGATCTTGAATTATTACTATAACCGGTCAAATTTCAGCCCCATGATCTATGGGGCCTCCCTGCAGCGGCCAAGATTTGTCCCAGGTTACTACTAACTGTCTTCAGTTTTGGTTTTGATTTTGATTCTGATTTGCTTGGTGGACTATGGTAATGAATTGGTAGTGATAAAGTCAGTGGGATACTACATTTGCTGCACAATATACTATGCGCTGTCTTGGGGATTATTATTATAACATTTTTCTCTGTTACTGTGCATTGTCTTGGGGTTTATCACTATAACATTTTTCTCTGTTGTTTATCAAGACAATGTAAATCGCATTGAAGCGTGCTAGTGCTTGCATGCTAAATAAAGATTAGGATTTTATTTTACAGATTTATCTAGTGCTTTGTATTCATGTTTTATTGTAGTACTTAGTTTACAAAAACTTGGCACTAAAGAGTGTTTGATTGTGCTACTTAGTTTACAAAAACTTGGCGCTGAAGAGTGTTTTATTAAGTTCTAGTTCTTCCATTTGCTTTCTGTGTGGCTATTATAATGGTTGATTGTGTGTAGGAGGTTTTGTGTAATGAGAATTGCAGGAGCACATATTTCACCTTAAATGAGAATGCTCCTTAGCAGTCTTGAATCTTGTAATCTGTTGCTGGAAAACTTTGTAACTGGAATCTGTCGGGGATTTGGTAAACATGGATTGAATCATGTACTACAATTATTTTTGTGGCAGGAAAAAAAATATACTCCATGCCAAGTAGTGATAATCTCATAATGATCTTACCATTCATTATGTGGCTTAGATTCTGGAGTTCTTGAATTAGAGTTCATTATTTGGCATCTTATATTGTAACTGGTATTAAATAATATTTTGTTTTCTTTAGATACAGATTTTGGTCAATGTTTTACTGAGGTTCAGATACACTATAGTCCAATTAGATGATTTCTTTTCGAAATGGATAGTGAATGATAGAGGCTAAAAGAGATATGATTACCACTCCTAATGGTGGATACCGGATTGTAGCATTCATTATGGTCAGCACAGGGGTATTGTATCAACTGTGTGGCTAAGAAAGTGTTGCAGATGCATACATAAGAATAATGGATATTGCTGGCATTAACAATGTATCGACCTGTTTCTAGTTCTGTTTATGCAATAAAACTTTTGTTATATTGTAGACAAATTTTAATTTTGATTGTTGCTAACAGGAAAGCATGGAAATAAATTACAATTAGATAGCAAAACTCGCCTTTTCTTGTACCAGCTGGTTGGCACTTGGGGTCAGCTGTTATTTCCAAGACCCTGGAAAGAATTTCGTTTATGGTATGATGCAAATAAGGCAAAGGGCATCAAACCAATCCTTGATGGAATGGTAATGCATATTTCCATTCACTATTTTCCCTCTCCCTTTTACATTTTTTTCTGTAGTTTCCTGAGAAGTGAATATGCAATTTGATACTGGTATTGGCATTTCAGTGAAGATTGTAATGTATATATGTAGGTGACAACAGGCTGGTACAAAAGGATGGGAGAGAGAATTTGGACTCCTTGGTTCATTAAATTTATCCATGTCCGTGGTTATTTTAATATTTATACCAATTTTATGAATGAGACAGCACTTTCTGTCTCTCATAGGGATGCTGGTGTGAATTATGGGAAATCAGCTGGACCAGATTCATATTTAGTGGATGAACAGTCTAGCAGTTACCTTTTGGAGCTGCAGCCTTTGAGTACCCTGAAGTGGTATGACTTTTGTTTCAGAGAAGTTGTCCCCAATAAAATAGTCAGAAGTTTCGATGAACTTGGAGCTGTACTTCATTCTGTTCAGAAGTTAAATAAAATTATACTTGTTAGCCTGCAAAAGGAATCGGAAGCAGCAGCTAAGAACTTGCTCTGCCATTTTGAGAGGCTGGCTATTGGAAACTACATTTTTATAGGCCAGAAATCTTTTGTTCTCCTGGATCTAGCAAGAAGGGGGCATCCTGTAATTGATGTGGACCAATTTTCACTCAGTATTAAACTCCAGAAATCGCTAAAATTCCAAGAATCCAGTAAAGGATGGATCAAGGAAATTTTGGTTACTACCTCCATAGTTAACAAAGCCTTGGAACTACAGTACAGCACATGGGTGGTGGACAGTAATATGGTTCCTCTCAGCAGTCTATTCTCTGAATCACCTGATCCCAGCTATGATTTTATTATCGGGAAGAACTTCAAGCTTCTTTTTATAAAGAGCTCATCAGCTTCTTCAAGAATATGGGCCGATGATTTTGTATATATGGTCATTGCGATGGCAGACTCTTTGGGAGCTAAAGGTCGGGATTCCACGGTTGTCAATTTTGTACAATCATTGGAGAAGATATTGGAACAAAATGGTATCAAGTATAACAATTTTGATGAAACGCAATTTGGTTTGTCTATTGATACTATTGATTCTAGCCAGAGTAATCTAACAAGTGGAAAGAACTTCACTTTCTGGTCTTCTAATGTAGATCAAGAAAAGCTACAAAAGAAGCTTGTAGAATTAGGTGTGTGGGTTGTGGATAGTGAATTGTCTTGCACAGCAGTTGTTTGTCATCAATCATAGTATTGGCAGTAACACGGATTTGATCTGGATTAAACTGTGGTATTTGGTACCTGTTTCAAGAGACAGATTTTTGTTTGGTGGAGAGTAAAGTGTTCTACCAATTGCCTGCACGCTGGTGGAAAGTTCATTTTGTTCTCTCTGTCAAGTGGCTGATAAATCTTTTGACATCTGAAAATTTTTCACGGGAATGAAATGGCAGTGTTGATATTTTCTGCCTACAGAGCGAGCATCCTTCTGCAGGCAGCAGTGTTAACACCATGTCAGTAATATTTGTATCAATTCTTTGACTTTGAGAGCTGTAGAAGTTAAATTATCCCTTTGACAAAGCATTGTCATTCCTATAGATGTCATTATTCTATACATCATAGGACTGAACTTTTTGACGAATGAATTGCATCCACAAGTTCAGAAAGGTGATGAAGTTTTTTATCTTTGCAACAGTGTTCATTTTTTTATTTTCGGCAAATGTAACAAACTTTGGGATAGTTGTTGAAAATGCGCCAAGTATTTGCTTTGAGCATTGATGATTAAGGATTGAAAATTTTATTAGACATTGACTAAGGGCTCCTTCTTTATGCCTTTTTGTGGTGGTGGTGGGGGATGGCAGTATGATAGAAAAAGTGACTGTGCAATTAATATGGACTTGGAGAGTCATATAATTTTCATAATAAAATATACCAAATACTTATAGGCCATGGAACTAAAAACTGATACTCCATTGCCTGGAGAATTCTCTAAATCTTTAATTTGGAGTCTCTCTGCTTTATTTCTTAGCTTTAAATCCTTTTTGTGCACACGGTATTTAGCAATAAATTGAGGAGCTAGTTCATGTCCTGAATATCTATCATCAGAATTTTCAGTATTAGTGAATGTGACCTCCACGGGCTCATTCGTATCTGAAATCATACAAGGAGATCCATCGTTACTTTCTCTCTTTTTTTCAGACAGTAATTGCCAACTATAAACCTAAAGGTGTCTGGAATCCTGTGCTGGAAAAATTGGTTGGCCAGTAACGAATTTTCCTTTTAAAGGGATTAAGAAATCTGTCATAAGAAATGCCCTATTTTGTCTAGAGTGCTGATAGCTTAATGCTTATATATCTTCACTGTTTCTTTTTTTTTTTTAATGTATTGTCCATCAAATTAGATCTGCAGCAGTAATTTCACTGTGGGTAGTGGATTGATCTCTTGTGTTATGGTTTGTGATTTGTGGTGGTAGTGTAGTTCTGTGTGTGTTTGGATGGATGATGTCTGAGATTAGTGTAGGAAGAAGAGGGAGAGGAAAAGAGAGAAGAATGGGAGAAGAAAGAGGAAAGAAGTTAACTGTCATGGATGTGGTGGGTAAATGTTGGTGCTTTATGGTGGTAGGTGGCTTCATGTTTGTGCAGGCTGATGCTTGACAAGATTGAAGGAAGATGAGAATGAGGGAAAATAGAGAGTAGGAAAGAGGAGAAGAAAGAGGAAAGATTACTGTTGTAGACCTGATGTTATGATGTGGGTTCTAATGGTGTTTTATTTTGACTTTTGTTTAGCCCGCACATCACTCATTTTGATGATTTAAAATTGATGTTACTAAGTGAAGGTGGTTATTTGTTATTTGAAAAAGAGGAAAATATACTGGAATGGCTTGCTGTTGAAACCAGGATTGATCCATGAACTGGTGTAATTCTATTTATTTTGTTTGTAAACAACTTAATTGATTTTCAATTGGTGACTAAATTATGTAAGGTAGTACACTATGAATAAAACTAGATTAAGCTGCATTTGATAATGTGAAGACAGAATACTCGAATATGGAATTTAAGGTGAATTAAGAATACAAATGATGCAATCTCAGATGCTGCTTGAAACTTCAGCACGTGTAAGTATCCAAACAGTTTCTAATGGAATATTTGTGCTTTTTTTTTTTTTATGTTTGTATGATTTGGTGCCTGTTTTAAAATTCCTGTACTTTGCCTCCCTAAGATCAATTGTCATTTCGTAGTGACTTTTTTCTGAAAACAGATATCAGAGTCATTGCTTCAGAGTACAGTTAAATGTCTAGTTGATGTTGTTAAGTCAGAGACTTTGACTCTAGCGCTTCTGTTGCAATGCAAGCTCTAGGGCATATTGGACTTAGTGCTCCAATTCCTCTGCTGCTTCACAATTCCAGTTCAGGTAATGTTTGTATATGCTTTGGGAGCTCAATAGAGGCTGCATCAAGGCTTCACAATTTGGTAAAGCTGAATATGTGATTTACATTGACTTTTCAATTCGTGATGATAGTAGAGCAATCCAGAGAACTGTTATTGCTTTGGGTCATATGTGTGTTAAAGAGATGTCCTTTTTGTTCCTGGATGTAGCAGTTGATTTAATTTTCGGTCTTTCCTGTTCTAAGGTTTGTGTGTCCTCATTGAAGTTTTCACATCATTCTTTCAATTTCATTCTATAGATGGATGCTCAAGGGTTTTATGGTGCATAGAATGGAGAATTTCGTACTCATTTAGCCATTTTGTGTTTGGGCAGGCTGAGGATATCTTGTTTGCTGCTGGTGAGGCACGTGCATTTTTGTGGGTTGCTATTCCTGTGACTGCTGACATGACTCTCAAAAACAAACTATTCTTCACTTTCCAAGACATCAAACTTGCTGATGGCCATTGTATCCTCATCTTTGTCAAGTTGTAGTGAAATACATTCTGAAGTCAATGAAGACTACCATGGTAGAGTTAGAGATGCAATAACTAGAAAGCTATTTGATGAACTCTTGTATAGCAATAAAAAGGAGGAGCAGTCCACTGGAACTGTCTGGCTACTGTCACTGACAATGTACTGTGGCCACCAACCAACAATCCAGCAATTGCTTCCCGACATCGAGGTTTGTCATAAGCATTAAAAGATCACCGTAAGTTAAAGTTTCTAATCATACTACTAGCAATTGCAGTTCAAGGAGGAAAAAGTTAATGCACCGACCATGGGTTTCTATTTATGACTTCTGTCACAGAATACGGAGTTTAAAATGCATTTGAACTTCCCTGCAGTTCAGAATTACCAAGACATGCTGTCTAAAAGTATGACATTTTTCGTGTGTGATTATCCTTAATGACAATCTTTTGAAAGCTTTATTTGTTGGAAACTGCAGAATTGACATGGCTTATTTATTCTGTTTTTTCATTACATGCTTAACTGGGAGCACCTTTTTTTCAAATAAGACGAGCATGTAGAAATCTGTCTTAAAAGCTTCATGTTTTAGAAATTCATTTTGGTAATGAACAGGTCTAATATCTATGGACAGACACTTAGCGAATTACTGGCATTGGTGATAGTGGCTTCTTCTCCGGAAATGAAATAATTTGAGTTCACAACCAATCCAGAATAAGAGAATTTTGTGCTGAATGACCTATGCTTAAACTTTATTTGCTAAATGGGGCTTGATCTTTTAGATGTTGTATAGTTCTCTTGCTTAGTGATATTGGCTCTTGGGGGTGGAAATGTAATTTTAGCTGAAGTTCATGATAAATTTAGGGAAATGATCAATTCCCTCACGAAGTCGTCTCATCTACTCCCAATATGGTATTTCCTGAGCAGGAGATGAAGTGAAAGAGGCTATTTTGGGAGGGAATTATTGTCTCCCTAAATTTCATCGGATAATGTAATGACCCTTTTAAGCTTTATACCGTATATAATTTTCAATCATCGCTGCTTTCTTGAAATCAAGGTACTTAACATGCACAAGGAAGAAACTTTACTGTGATTAGGGAAGAAGCTTTTTCTTTTTTCAATGGAAAACCAGTAGAAAACCATGAATGGAGATGATGCAGCATAGCCTAAAGCAATTTTCATGAGTTGTGTACGTTGCGTTACAATGCTAAGACCAGAATGTGTCTAATACTCGCATTCTTACTCATCACAAAATTTAAGCAAAAAGGAAATTAAGTACCACTAAAACTTGTAAACAGCCAGGAAATGGGTAATAATTCCAAAACTTAAAATGACAATGCTACTATATGATATTCGTAGCAACTGTGATGGATTTATAGTCTTGGAGACAAACTTTATCAATTGTCCCTGAATAGAATTTTTCATTGTCGTCTATTTCAGAATGTGAGTATGAATACCATGGATTGACCTTAATATGTTATGCATATGGGCCTTTCGAATGTTTCAAATTTCTTAATTAGCAATAAAATTTATTAAAACCTGCTCAACATTAGTAAAGTGTATCTCAGACAGTTCAAATCATCATGATTCTTGTAAAAAACGATGGAGTTTTTGACTGTATAGGGGCACCAAAGTATCACTTACTTAAAGTAGCTTTTATAGTTGGAAAAATTGATTTTGTAATGAGGAACATAACTGCATCATAAGATATTAAGTGGGGTTGGACTAAGAACCTTGTCAGATCTGACCTGAGATCTTTGTATTTCTGTGGAGATCCAATCATGAAATGGCTTTGACCTACTTCCAGGAGGTGTAGGAGGAATTATAGAAAAGCAGTCCATAGAAGTTTTAAGTACGGAGTTTATGCAATGGGTAGGAAACAGGAAACTGGATAACAAAATTGTTAAATATCATGACAACTATGATCGTAGAAAAGGGATCATATTAATCTATAGTGTGATGTACTAGACAATGAGCATAGCATGGGAGATAAGAAGTTGAACAGATATCTGGAGAAGGCATTTATTAGAATCTGACGGTTATCCTGTTGAGTAACCACTGCATATAATAGAATCGTATATATATTTTTTAATTATTTGTTCCTGTATAGTAAATCTTGTGAAGTTTTATTTCCATTGAATTTTATTCAACTTTTTGTATGCTCTGTTCTTCACTGGGGAAGAGTAGGTTAATGTTTCAAATATAATTAAGTGCTCTGAGTATGTCATCGTGTAAGTTATATAGGTGATGAAGAAGTGGACCTTTTCCCATGAAGGAGAGTGGGAAAGTTAGAGGATTCCATTCTTCTGATGTCAACCATTATAATTGAAATCTCACTAAATCCAGAGTAACGAAATCATATTTCTTTCATGAATGCATCTTAATAGAAGGAAATATGTTTTCTGTCATTACAGAGATTTAACTCAGAACTGAGCCGATGGATGACACATCATCAACACAACCCTGGAAGGATGTGATATTTTGCCTGCACAACTCTCTTATACACTCTGAAATTTAAATGTTTATTCATTCAGCAAAAGTTTTGTTTGTTCAAAATGAGAATTCTTGCACTAATGCATTGCTGGAATTGATGCAGGACGCATTTTCACACCTTCTGGGAGAACAGAATGAACTCACGCAGGTGCTTGCGTCACAGGGTCTCAGTATTGCATATGAACTTGGTGATGCTTCAATGAGGGAAAATTTGGTGAATGCACTAGTTGGCACACTGACTGTTTCAGTGAAGAGGAGAAGAGCTGTAAAAGTCAGAATATAACCTTATGTTCTTGTCTCTGAACTTTCTTATGCATGTACTCTTTCTTCTAAGTTACATGTCAAATTATTAAAATTAACATTTATACCTCCTACCTATTACAAAAACAATTTTATACCTCCTATATATAAAAATAAAACAGTTGTACAATCCTGTACATTGTGAGATGGTATCTAAATTATCATCGGATACAATATTAGATACTCTGCATTTTTTTTTAATTCAGCAAATGTAACAAACTTTGGAATAGCTGCTCAAAATGTACCAATTTGTTCTGAGCATTGATTATTAAGGGTTGAAATTTTTATTGGACATTAAATTAGGGCTCATTTTTTGCGCCTTTTTGTGGTGGCTATGGGAGGTGGCAATATGATACAACCGTATTTCTACCTTTTAATGTTCTAATATTTTCTCAGAACATACAAAAATAAGTAAAAGTAGCACTAACATTTCATTCGACATATCGGGAATGGGTAGCTTATTAATGCTTAGAATTTGGTCGGAAGATTCAATTACAGATTTCTAGAAAGGTAAATTATTCATTGTTAAAGTAACTTTGATTTGAAAGTTAGCAAGGGCATAATAAGTTTTGACAGGCAAGAATGAAGCAGAAATGGAACTCATAATGACAATTACAATAGTTACAATCAAACTTATTGTTGTTATTAGAGCGGGACCTAATGCTTTGAATGTAACATAAGTATATTTGCGTCCTTTTGGAATAGTGCAATATGGTTGCGAGTTGTAATTGCCAAAAGCGTGGAGTTCAAACATTCGTAGGAGAAATTAAAAATTCCTCCATTTATTTTTCTTTTATTTTTTTTAAAAAAGCATTTCTCTAAATGACTACAACAGGAATCTTATATGGAAACACACGAACTAATAGTAGGACATAGCGCCGCCTCTTATACTCCTAATTATCTCCGGGATTAATTTTTTATAAAGTGCTTGTTGATCCAAAAAAAACTTGCCATTGTAAATTAATTTTCAAAAGCTTTAATTTCAACAATTTGCGCCAAACTTCTGAAAACTTGGGAGTAACTATGCATAAGATTCCTTCAACCTTCCTCCAGCTAGAAATGTGTGTATCTGGCCATGGTTCTCAACCCAACTGCAACCAGGATTTTTCTTTACTCCTCTCAATTTCATCAATTCTCTAACCCTATCTGCCTCTTCCCATTTACCTGCTTCAGCATACATGTTAGAAAGAAGAATATGGTACCCTGAGTGATCAGGCTTTAGCTTTAAAAGATGCTCTGCCACCCAACATCCCATATCCACATCTCCATGAAGTCGACATGCTCCAAGTAGAGCTCCCCATACATTAGCATCTGGTTGAATTGGCAGGCTTTTAACAAGCTTTATTGCCTCTTGTATGAGGCCAGAACGGCCTAGAAGGTCAACCATACAAGCATAGTGCATCTGGGACGGCTTAATACCACAAGCAATCATGTCAGCAAAAAATCTCCGACCCTTTTCTACAAACCCTCCATGACTACAAGCAGATAGAACAGCAATATATGAAACCGAATCGTACTCAACACCATCCTCCCCCATGGCTTCAAAAAGATTGACTGCAGTGTCCAACTCACCAAGCATTCCAAATCCTAATATCATAGTATTCCATGAGGCAGAATCCCTCTTAGAGATCCTATCAAAAACCGTTTTAGCCAGATCTATTCGACCAGACTTCGTGTATGCGTCCAAAAGTGAATTTGCAACCAAGAGATGATCGTGCAATGACCTTCTAATTGCAAATGCATGAATCTCCTTTCCTTGTTTGATCGCTGAAATATTTGCACAAGCTGAGAGAACTCCCATAAAGGAAACAACATCATGCTTAATTCCTTGCAACTCCATTTCCGAGAAAAGGAGTAAAGAATTTGAGCATTCATTTGTTTGAGAATAACCAATAATCAATATGTTGTACGATACAACGTCTTTATGAGAAATAAGGAATACACTGCTTGCAAGATTGAGGCACCCACTTTTTGCATACATGTCTGTCAAAGCATTTGAGACAAATAAATCAAATTGAGACCCCGTACGAACCAGCCTGCCATGAATTTCCTTTCCAAGCTGAAGAGAACAAATTCGTGCGCATGCAGGGAGAACATTTGTAAAGGTGACAGGATTAGGAATCTGCCCATTAACTTGCATTTGCCTAATACATTCAACAGCCTCTAACTCAAGTCCATTCTGGGCAAAGTTAGCAACCATGGTATTCCAAGAAACAATATTCCTAAAATCCATGTTACTGAACACAGTAGATGCATCACGTGGATGCCCTGATTTTGCATACATATCCATCAAAGAATTGGCAACGAAAATATCTGCATCCATGCCCCTTCTTATACTAAAACTGTGCACTTCTCTCCCTTTAGGGAAAAACTCCAGTTCAACCAGCACTGGGAGGACACTAGAAACAGCAATTGAGCTTAACTCTATGCCTTTATCAACCATCAATCTGAAACTATCCAAGGCCTCTGCATGACACCCTACATGACCAAAGCTACTAATAATTGTATTCCAAGAGACATCATTCTTCTCAGCCATCTCATAAAAAATCTGCCTTGTAGCCTCAGGATCCCCACATTTCCCATATGCATCAAGTAAAGCATTCCCAACATTGACCTGATTATCCAATCCAACCTTCACAATATAACCGTGAATCACACTCGTCGTTCTTCCATCCCCTCTATCACCAAACACCGGCAAAACACTAACCAAACTAACAACATTCGGCTTAAAATCAGACTGCCGAACCATCTCTCTGAACAATTCCATCACTTCCAAACCAGACCCATTATCCGAACAAACTCGAATTATGGTATTCCACGATACAACATCTCTCTCAGGCATTTCATCAAACACCTTCTGCACACTGTTCAAATCAATACAATTCCCATAAAACAATACAAGAGTATTATTCACAAACAAATCTTCATCAAACCCAGCTTTAATCACGACCCCATGAACTTCCAAACCCTTTTGCACTCCACCACATTCCGAACAGAGTTTGAGAACAAAAGGGTAAGTATGATCATCAACCATAACACGATTCCTCACCATCTCATTATAAATTCTCAATCCCTCAACATGCAAACCCAAACTAGAATGAACCCGAATAAAAGTGTTGTACAGAAACGTAGAGGAAGGTGAGTAAGAAAGTGTTTGATAAAATAGAGAGTATATAACCAATGGGTTGGATTCAAAAGTGGAGTAGCGGAGAATAAGAGCTGCACAAATGGAGATAGAGGAAGGAAGCAAGCCATGATGGATGCAAATGGCGTGGGCTTGTTTTGTTTGGTTGAGAGACTGTGTAGAGGTGCAGAGAGGGAGGAGGTTAAGAGGCGAGCGGCGGCATCTCAGGTTGGGTGTAGGAAGGGAGAGGGAGCGGCAGTGGGAGCGTTTGAAGAGTTGAAGTTTGGGAGCTAAGCGGGAAATGCGGCCATAGTTGAACATAGAAATAAGAAAGCTCGGCCGAACCTGAAATACAAGAAAAACATTTCTGGGTGTTTTTTGAATCTTTTTGTGTCAATGAGAGGGCTCTAATAGGTCTCCCTGCGCAAGTGTTAAGATCAAATCCTGGCCATTTCTAGGATCCGGTCACATGAATCCAATGTTAGGGACGGGAGGAGATTTTCTTGCGTGGATCAGGTCTACGGTCCACCGTAGATCCAATGGTACACGGAGAGCCACCAATGCTCGATGGATCCATTGAGTCTTAATGGCTCTCTCATCCACTGTTGGGTCTACGGGTGGAACCTGTGTATCCAGTCCATTTAAGAAAACTTTAGATGAGAGCCACCAAGGCTCCCACCATTGAATCCATGTCGACCAGGTTCCATTTTAGAAAAATCTTCAAACCCTACCTGAAGCGGCTAGGAATTTGGATTTATGTGGTGGGAATTAGCTAGATTTTAGAGAGTCATATTTCTAATTATGTATGTCAAACAATCTGAGATTTCACGTAACATATAATGGAGAGTCTCACCCTACTTGTGAAGCAATATACACTTGTAATATAACAGTGATTGCTAAGAAAGAAGATAGCTCTAATAATGATTGCTTTATTAATGGATTGATGAAATTAAAAAGAATCTCAATAATGTTGTAGACCCATTAAATCTTGGGAAGTTTCAAAAAAATAAAATACCATGGAAATAATCAAACGAATCAAGGACGCTTGAAAGAAAAATGAAAGAAAAAAAAATTCACTTTTTTTTTTTTTATATAGTTGAAGGATCTTAGCAAAACTAAAATTGTAATGACTATAAGAAAACAGTCTATATCTAGAGGGGAAAAAGAAAGTAGCGAGAGAAAAGAGCCAAGAAGCCAAATAAGCAAGAGAAAAAATTCCATTACCACTATCAAGTCTCCAAAATTTCCTACCGGTAATAAAATAGAATTGTATGATAGAGTTCTAGCAATATAAGTTGAAGATGGCAACATATAATCTGTTGCTGAAAAGGTTTATAAAAAAGTAATTTTTTTTTTCAATATGATATGATCACTAAAACTTGTTTAAAAATTTATCCAAATTTTGTTCAAATGAATTCATTTACTCTTATGTATTTTTATTGTCACTAATTCTAGGAAACTGTGAGTCTATTTGTTTTTTAAAGTTACCATAACAACGTAATATAAGAAATTTTATAAATTAGAACCTGTAAAAGGGTTTAAGAGATATTGTCTTAACATAAAAGTAATAGAATTAGAAAAAAATTTAGTGATTGAGAAACTCTTTGCTTGGATGGAAATTGCCCACATCTTTGTTATATTATATCCATAAAACATGAAGACTTGAAGTAGAATTATTATAAAATATCTAATCATTTGATCAAATAAACTTTTTTTTTAATTGGCTAACCCCGTACACGGGGGAGGGCGCCACTCCAAATTTTATTAAAATTACGAAAAAGAGGGGGGCATAGACCTTACCTCAAGAAGTACATGAAGTTAAAACACAGAAAATTAGGAGTACTACTCCTTTTACATTAAGCAAGTACATAAAAGTAAAACAAAGAGATAGGGAGTACTACTCCCTTTACAAGAGCAACAAAAAGAGATGACGGTGAGGAAATGAGATCCCTCCAACAAAAAGCTTTAAGATAGAATCGGATTAAAAAAATCAAATATGAAGCTCTTTCCTTTTAGGTTTCATGAATCTGAAGTTACAAATGCCCAATGAGTCCAATCTCAATAAACCACTAGCATGTTTAGGAAGATCCAAACTATTACGATAAATCTGAAAACACCTATTCTTCACGCCAATTGAAGCCAAATAATCCGCCACAAAATTTGCTTCCCGAAAACAGTGTTGGAAGATAACATTTTCAGGCAAGAGTAGTTTAATTGCACGTACAATGGGCCGAATACAGGCTGGAAACGGTAAATGTTTCTTTCAATACTCCATAAAGAGTAGCTGAATCAACCTCAATGACAACTTTGGTGATACCAAGACTTTGACAAATCTTCAAACCATTAAGAACAGCCCTAGCCTCAGCTTGTAAAGAGTTCACATTTACCAAGCCACAAGAAAAACCAAATAGAAAATTCCCACACTCATCCCTCCCAACACCCCCAGCACCACCAATACCCGACTCAATGAAAGAGGATCCATCAGTATTCAACTTAACAAAACCAGACAAAGGGAATTCCCAATAAATAGGTTTTGCAAAAAATCTCATTCTCCTAGCCCCTAGAAAGTTAAGCATGGAAGACCATGAAATACCCAAGTCATGTGATAAATGGAATCTTAACTGGCATAATAACTTAATCTCCTGAAGAATCATATAGCAAACCTGATGCGCATTCCAGAATTTACCTTCAAATCTAGCTCTATTACGAGCTCTCCATAAATGCCACAGTATCAAGCAAGGAGAAACTTGAGTAATCCATTTCAAAGCAACACCATGAACATCAAGCAACCACCATCTTTTACAGCGTTCAATAATTCTCATATCAGGAGATAGAATGCCTAAACCTTTCTCAAAGTAACACCAAACCTCATTAGCTAACTTGCCTGAAGAGAAAACATGCTCCAATGATTCAATTTCAGCATTACTCTCACAACATGCACACATAGATGGACCATGAATTTGCAATCTCATTAAGATATCATCCGTCGGCAACTTCCTCCTAAATAACCTCCAAACAAAAAAGGAAATTTTAAGAGGAATAGAAGAGTGCCAAAGAAGAGAAGAAGTCCAAATTCTAGCAGCAGAAGATCGAATTAGATGAAAAGCTGATTTTAGTGTAAAACAACCAGAAGATGAAACATCCCACACCATAGTATCAGAGCTCTCACCAAATGAAAAGAAATCATTTTGAATCACTTCCAATATCTCGGGTGGCAAGACTTCAGATATTCGAACCATATTCCATCTGCCATCAACTACAAAATCCATAACCTTTTCATCCGAAGCTAGCAATGGGAATTTCCAAGCTAGAGGACCAAATCCACTCCAATTATCCCACCAAAAAGAACACTCACCAGCACATACATCCCATTTTATGTGATACTCCATTATTTCCCTAACAGAAAAAATTCTTTTGACAATGGCTGAATGATTGGAATGTAATTGAATTTGGTTAGGATGAAAATGACCAATATATCGATGCCTCACAAATTCTGTCCACATTGAATCACCCTTTCTAAGTTGCCACCAAAGCTTACAAGAGAAGGCCTTGATAATGTCACTTAAGCTTCTAAAACCAACCCCCCCTTCCTCAACTGGAAAGCACATTTTTTGCCAAGCAACCCAATGCCTTTTGTAACCCCTATCAGATTCTCCCCACAAAAAATGTGCAAAGATCTTCTCCAATTCGTGCAAAACTCCCTTAGGAGGTTCCAATACAGCCAATAAATGAATTGGAATAGAGGTCAATACATGCTTAATAAGAATCACCCTAGCACCAGTAGATAAATACTTACCTTTCCAATTGTTAATCCTCCAAAGAACTTTATTTACCAATCCCGAAAACATAGCCTTCATCTTTCTTCCCACGTACAATGGACACCCCAAATAAGAAATAGGGAATTGTTTGGCTGTAAAACCAGTTAGTTGAGCAATGATAGATCTTCGGCTATGTGATGCATGATTACCCGTCAAGAAACAACTTTTAGAAGCATTTACTCTTTGACCTGAACACTTTTGGTATCTTTGTAGTATATCCATCACACACCTCAGTGATTTCTTGCCTCCATTTGAGAAAATAATCACATCATCTGCATAACTAAGGTGTGTAACCTGCAAACACTCATGAGCAACAAAAAAAGGAGTGAAGCTCTTACATGTTAATAAGTTATTAAGGTTTCTAGAAAGAACCTCAGCTCCCAATATAAATAAAGCCAGAGATAAAGGGTCCCCCTGTCTCAAACCTCTAGTTGATTCAAAAAACCCACAAGGTTTACCATTCACAATCACTGAAAAATGACAAGAAGAAATCAATCTCCAAATAAAATCCAGCCATATTTCTCCAAAACCAAACTTTCTCATAACCTGTATGAGAAACAACCAAGATACTCTATCGTAAGCTTTAGCCATATCTAGTTTAAGCATAACATTAGAACCCCGAATCTTCTTATTCAAAGCACCACACAACTCCTGAGCCAAAAGAATATTATCCGAGATTAATCTACCCTTGACAAACGCACTTTGCTGTGGGGATATGAGCTTAGGAAGAATTCTTTCCAAGCGATTAGCAAGCAACTTAGATAAAATTTTATTAATAAAGTTGCATAAACTAATTGGTCTGAACTCAGAGAAAGAAGTTGGATTTGGTACCTTAGGAATGAGGGCAATTAACATAGAGCAAAAACCCAATGGGAGTGCAGCCCCAACAAAGAAATCAACTATCGCCAAAAAGACATCATCTTCAATAAAATCCCAACAAGAAGTGAAGAACAGTCCAGAAAAACCATCTGGACCTGCACAACTTTCCCCATCCAGTTGAAAGACAACCCGCTTAACTTCCTCTTTAGTGGGAAATGCTTGAAGCATATTATTGTCATCCTCTGAAATAATGGAAGGAATCACAGATAATAGATCATCATCCAATATCATTTGCTCCTAGTCCCTGTGATAAGATGCTCGAAAAAAATGCAATTGCTTCTGATTCAATATGAGACCTCTCCTCCAACCAATCACCATTAGCATCCTTAATACGATGAATGTGCTGTTTAACCCTTCTTTGCCTAACAACCGAGTGAAAAAATTTAGAATTTGCATCACCTTCTTTAAGCCATTTAATCCTGGATTTTTGCCTCCAAAACCTAGCTTCTCTATTTAGTGCCAACGTCAACTCAGCTTGTGCCTTATTCAATTCAATTTGCGCTTGGTCCGACACATTATTTTCCAACTCAGCTTCCTTGTTTGCAACCAGTTCTTCAGCCTTACTTACCATATCAAAGACATTGCCAAACACCTTCGTATTCCATGTCTGAAGATTTTGTTTAACTGATTGAAGTTTCTGAAGTAATACCCGCATGGGCCTCCCATCACATGGAACCTCCCAAGCTTCACGGACAATATCTTGAAAGCTGTGATGAGAAGTCCAAACATCCAAGAAACGAAAACTTTTAGAGACCCCATCATTATTCATGGAACAGGAGAGAAGCAATGGAGAGTGATCCGAGGCCAATCTATTTAGATGCTGAACAGAAGATTCAATCTTAAAATCCAACCAAGACTGATCCACCAACACCCGATCCAACCTTTTCCAGATTCTAGACTTCCCAGATCGATTATTACACCATGTATATTTGGACCCCGAAAAGCCCAAGTCAACCAAATCGCAATCATCCATAAAATCTAAGAATTTTTCAGCCTCAGCAAAATTAAAGGGACGACCTCCTTTTTTTTCTCCTTGACTAACAATCACATTAAAATCACCCATCATAATCAAAGGCAAGTTATAATGAGCAAGATCCTGCAAATCTTTCCAAAGATATCCACGTTCCACATCATTACATGAAGCATGAACAAATACCATCATAAAATCAGATTTGAGCACACTATGATTCATTTGGATTGCCAAAAATTGATCAGATTGAGCAATAACTTTCCCCCCAAAATCCGAATCAAAGAAACCCCAAATCCGTCCTTCCTTATTTGAAAAAGCATTCTGAAATCCCAGCTTTATACGAAAAATATCTAAATTATCTTTACTAATTAAAGGTTCACAAATGCCAAGTAAAGAGAATTTATGTAATCTCCTTAATTTTTTTAAACGATTAATAGTAAGAGTCTTAGAGATACCTCTTACATTCCAGAAAAGGCCTCTAATCATTGAGAAGATCGAAAGGAAACAGTTGGAGAATCCCCACGGGGATGTTTAGTCTTTTTCTTGTATGACACAGTATGCCATTCATCTCTCTTCTTTAATCCATCCAACCTCCGTTTGAGCTCTTCCATGGATTCAGCAACCGATATTCTTTCTTTCCGTGGAGACAAGTTAAGATCATTAATCATCTCTGATTTGCGTTGTGCAATTTCCTCAAAAAAATCCTGCTCGTTACCCTCCTCCTCCAACACCTTATTAGCCATGGTTTCGATAATCCCATCAGCAGCAGAAAATACAGCCTCCTCAACCAAGTTGACTATCTCCTTTGGAGCCATTGCATTCATAGGAGCAAACCCATTATCATGAACACTACCCAAACCTTTTTCGGATAAGTTAGCAACACCATCATGATCATTTTCACCAATTACAACAGCTTGAGAAGGAGTTAAACTCGCACTCGTATCCATCCCCATAGTAACATTTGAATTAATCTGTTGAGCCTTAACCGAATTTATCTCATCAAGATCACTTGTATTTTTGTCATTAGAAATCCCATTTCCTTCTTTATTTGCATCAATAGTCGGAGCCATATTGTTCTGTTTAGGTCTATACACTTGTTTTCCTTTCATTGAAGGCCCATGCTGGTCAACCGACTCCTTAACATGATCACTTCCCAACTTAAGATTTGGATGAAGCACATGGCACTCTTCATGATTGTGGCCTTGACGAAAACAGTGAGAGCAATATTTGGGCATGTTTTCTGGATTTAGAGCCTGCCAAAACCCCTCAAAATCTCCATTTCCTATCCAAACCCTTGAAGGCAATGGTTTTAAAAGATCAATTTCAATACACACCCTTGCAACACTTGGACGTAGGCCATTAACAGTTGCCGAATCAGCAAAGAGAGGATTGCCCAATACATTAACAATCTGAAATAAGCATTCTTTGTTAAAATAATGCAAAGGCAATTTAGGTAGTTGAAACCAAACCGAACAACTGAAGGCTCCTTATCAACATGGAAAGCCGGAGACCATTTAAACACACGCATGGGAAAACCACAAGCATACCAGATCCCCCGATTCCAAATCCTCATGAAATCCGCTTCATTCTTTAATCTAATGATCACATGTCTAAAATCCAATAAGCCAACCGAAGCTTCCTCCTTCAAATCAAGTGACTGAAAAAATTTTCGAAGGTTCTCCATGGATGGTCTACCACGAGAAAACTTTCCCACTAGAGCAAATTGATATGAAGCCGAAAGAACATTCAAATCAGATTGGGAAAATAAAACTGCAGGTTCACCTTTATGGGAAGAAGAAACAGCCTTAATATTCAGTAAAGGTTGAGAAGATGGAGAAGAAAACAACTCAGAAAAAGATTTCTTTTTGAAAGTGGGGGAAGAAGAAGGGGGTAGCCCCCCAGCCATCAACTGAGGGGCTGCCGAAGTAGCCATGATAGATTAGAAACAAATCAAAATAACCACTTCAATGGCCAACAACCATGAAGGATGGCAGAATTTGAAAAACTTTGTAGGCGGAAAAACCCTAATGAAGAAGAGAGAATTTTTAGAGAGAGAATTTTTAGAGAGAATTTTTATCAAATAAACTTATTATGAAGAAGAAGGAAATAGTTTAAAAACTCATAAAGTAGGGCTAATTTTTAGAAATATAGCTAAAAACAAAATTTATCCCCAAAATGGATGGGGTTGAGAGTGGCTTCTAGGTTCGGAGTGAATTTTCTTTTTTTTTTTTCTAAATTTACAGGGTCGTTGCCAACAACACAAAAAAATTTCAAATTATTTGCACTCTAGTCCTCCAAAGACTGGAGTGCAATTTTCCATATAGTTAAATAATAGCAAAATCTAAAAAAAAAAGAAAAAAAAGTGAAACAGTTTTGCTGCCAACATGGTTGGAGGCAACAATATTTTGATTATTTGCACTCCAGTCCTCCAAGGACTGGAGTGCAATTTAGCATAAAGTTAAAAAAGGCAAAATTTAAAAAAAAAAAAAAAAAGAATAGTCTCACCGCCAACTAAGTTGACGGCAACACAAATTTTCAAAAATTGCACTTCAAGGCCCTAAGGACTTAGAGTGCAAAAAAAATTGAATAGTGTTGCTGCCAACTTAATTCAAATAAAAAATTGAATTAAAAAGAATTTAATTTTTAAAATACAATTTTTGGTAAAATAGTGTTTAGGGTTAAAATAATTTTCAGTAAAATAGTGTTAGCTCAACACAATTTTTTTTTTTTTTGGTTTGGTTAAAATATAAAATTAAAACATAATGGACAAAATATTTCCAAACAAAATTGTTTAATTTTTAAATTACAATTTTAAAAAAGATAGGCCAAATTTCAAAAATAATTTTTTAAATTTTGAATAGTGTCGCCCAACCAGGTTGGCATCAACAATGTTTTAAATTTAAAGTTTTAAGGGTTTTTAGGCTTTTTTAGGATAAGATGTTTGAGATTAGGGTTTTAGATTTTAGGGTTTTTAGGACTATGGTAGGGTTTTTTGGATTAGAGTTTAAGCTTTTCGGATGTTAAAAAATTTTTTTTGAATTAGGCGTGTTTGGGATATAAGTCTAGGGCTTCAGGTTTAATTCATTTGAAATAAAATTATGTAATTTAGGGTTTAGGGTTTAGGTTATAGGTTACAATTTACAATTTACAATTTATAGTTTAGAATTTAGGGTCTAGGGTCTATGGCCAAGCTTTTAGGGTTTAGTGTTTAGGGTTAAGTTTTCAGATTTTAAGATTTTGTGGATTAGGTGTTTTGCGGATAAGTTTAAGGTTTATCAAGTAACTAAATTTTTAATTCATTTAAAACAAAATTATGTAATTTAGGGTTCAGGTTACAATTTACAATTTATAATTTAGGGTTTAGGTTCTAGGGTTAAGCTTTTAAGGTTTAGGGTTTAGGGTTGAGGTTCATAGATTTTAAGATTTTTTGGATTAGGTGTTTTGGATAAATAAGTTTAGGGTTTCAGGTTTAATTCATTTGAAACAAAATTATGTAATTTAGGGTTTAGGATTTAAAATATAATTATAGTAATATGCTAATATGATCAAAGTTAAAAGTATATTAAGCAATAAAAACAAAATATGACAACAAAAGATGATAAAAATAAAAAAAATAGATAAGATTAATTAAAAAAACAAATACGTCTTCGATATTGTCATAATTCAATTTATCTAATGTCTTCTATCCCTATCATGTAGAGTGGTCGAGCAACTGCATCTCCAATGTCTTTGCCTATGTATTAAGTTTTGGTTGACCAAGCGATCAGATCTCCTTGATAGAATCGGGAAATCTATAGGTGGTGCATCAATGGCATCAGGTGAAGTGACCAAAATATGAGTCTCACCACATGAAGAACATGATTGTGGAACAAGCGGACTACATGCCGGATTAATAGGAGTGGAGAAATCGGACATAGTCAAGATCAGCAGACAAACCATGAGATCCACTAAGAAAATAGAAAATCGAGTGTAATTGATCATCAAGGTTTGCAGCAGACGATGTGCTCCCGTGTCTAAAAACGGATGTGGTGGTAGGATAGGGCGACATAATGAGTAGGTGGAGGGCTTTCATTTCGCTGACCAGGATGAGAGGTATGATAGTCTTGTTGTTGAGAATGAGAGCCATCCTCGTCTCGGAAAAAGTGGTGATCATATCTGCAATGACCTCCCCTGCAACTATGTCGATTAGGTGCTTTAGGGACAGATCGCTAATAGAGAATATCCTAAGGGGTCAATGAACTAGCACCGTAATAGTCGATAGGGCCAACTGAAATACGAATACCCTGCGAAAAGTAGTGTATGGTGCCGATGCCTCATCTCGTAATGAGCTGAAAGTAGAATGAAAATTCTATGAATGATCATCAATCCTGGCAATGTTGTATACCGCAGCATGACCTACCATAGATAATGTATCCATCTGTGCATTTGACAAAGAACAGTAAATTAGATAATCCAAACATACAAAATGAAATTGTCTACAGATTGAATTAAAAATTAACAACCAAATTTTTATCAGTTTTAAAACATATCATATAAAAATGCTGCCCTGTATCACCTCAATAACCCTCTCGGTACCATAACTGCTTGGTATAACGACTTATGTATTGAATAATATGATAAGTATACCACCTCAGGTAATCAAGAGTAGGGTGGTGTGTATCTACAGGCAAGGTAGAAACTATAGAGGTCGCCTTACTGTCCCAAAAATGAACCCAGTGTGCGTGAAAATGTCTCCAATCTCTACCGTGATATCCAGAATGACCAAGTTCATGCAACTCAATTTTTGTTTCGAGAAACTCCGGAATTGGTTGATGCATCCCGAACTGTCGCAATACTCGATCCGGTAGGTGTAATTTCACAATGTGCCAAAATAGCAAGGGGCATATACAACGCCAAATATCAGAACCAATTGTAAAATAGTGAGGTAGAGACGATAACACCTCTGCCAAGTATAGCTCCTATATGAACTGCAAGATTACATAGTGATAGTTAATTAAATAACAAATAGATATAATAATATGGTAGGATGCCATGATTAAGGTGGAATAGAGAAAGTACGTCATTTCGGCCTAATTTCGAAAGCGCATCTTCGTAGAACGAGAGAACATGCTGGGTAGCATCAACTCCTGTGTGACCTGTAGACCATCTATGTCTCCTTCGATGATCATCTGCTTGGATTGGAGTTACAATCGATGAGTGAATCCTAGGAAAATGCTCCCAAGCCCACAACTAAAATTCGGTTGTTGTATTTTTTAAATCAGAAAAGAAACTAGTCTATGTCAATGAACAAATTATAGTGGTCATAAATGTTAAGTCGAACAAATTTTTTTTTAAGGTCAACCTTTAATTATGCAAAATTATAGTGGTCATAAATGTTATTAAATAAAAGTTTAAGAGTAACATTATAATTCCATGAAAGATTTAAATAATGATATGAGAATAAATAACTAAATCGAAAAAACCTAGAATCATAGACTTTTGGGTTTTTTTTTTTTGCATAGGGACTGGAACGTAATTTGAAAAAAAATTTTGTATTGCCACAGCACTTTTGAATTTCAATCCTTTTGCATTTTAGTCCATTTTTGCACTTTAGTCCCTCCCTAATTACTCTAGTATTTCAGTCCTTTTTTGTGCAATTTTCTAATTTATTTGTTTTAAAAATTAAAAAACCAAACCCATTTCTTTAGAAAATTATCACTTTTTTGCACTTCAGTACTTTTGCATTTCAGTCCATTTTAGTACATAAGTAATTTTGCACTTTAGTCCCTCCCTAATTAATCTAGTATTTCAGTCATTTTTTTGCTATTTTCTAAGTTCTTTGTTTTAAAAATTAAAAAACTGAATACTATTTGTTTAGAAAAATTCACGTTTTTTGCATAGGGACTATAGTGCAATTTGAGAAAATTTTTTGTTTAGTTTAGGGTTTAGATTTAGAATTGCAAATTATACTCCCAAGAGGATGAAATGGTACTTTTTCACACTTAAATTTACATATAAACATGATTATTTGATTTACATGCATAACTTCTTAAATCTAATATCTAACTTTTAAGTCTTGATTATTTGAATTATTACATGTCTGTTTCTTTAGCAGTTTGATGGCAACAAAGTTGGGTGCTTCACTTCTCCACAATAATGATGTATAATAACAACATTTCACATTATCATTTCATATTCAAGCAAATTACCAAACATTACAAACATAAAACAATAATAAATCACATTTACAAAATGTAGCATAGCATTAAAAATAAAAACTATTAATAGAATAAAAGAAACTAACTTGGATTTTGATGCGGCTGAAGTTGAAGTTGAATAAAAGAACCAAGACAACTGCAAAACAATTACAAAAATAAACTCATCAGAAATCACATTTTAAAAAATTGCATTCGTTAAAAATAAAAATATTATGAGAATAAAAATAAAAGAAATTAACCTGGATGATGCAGATGAAATTGAAGAAGATGAACAAACAACTCAGAGGCTGGAGAGAATTGCGTGAAAATTTTAATAAGTATACTTGTAGAATGAAGAAACGAAATCAACGAAGAAATAGAAGCAAGGAGGAAACAGAATGAATAAAAGGAACATGGAATGGAAATACAAAACAGGCCAAGCAATTCAAAGTATGCTACAATCCAAATTCAAAGTCTGAATGACTTTGTCTGTAAACTCATTTATTACCATGCAACCTTGGATTGGATTTGATAATTCGACTGCATTATTTAAATTTCATCAGACATATTTCACAGTCTTTCAGGCTTTGCATAAGGATGAAAATCTTTTTTGCATGGGCACTACTTTTTTGGCATAGGGTCTTACAGCCTTTCAGGCTTGCATAAGGATGAATGGAAGGCTTGCATAAGGACGAATGACTTTTTTGCACAGTGACTGACTTTTTTTTGTTTGGAACGCTTTTTTGGATAGGGACTAAAGTAAAATTTTTAGTTGATTTGTTGTTGGCGGCGAAACTGCTTAAATTTTTTTTTTCTAGACTTTGCTATTCTTTTAACTTTATACCAAATTGTACTCCAATCCTTGGAGGATTAGAGTGCAATTTATGAAAATTTGTGTTGCCTATTCAATTTTTTTTTAAAATTTTGCCTTTCTCTAAGAAATTAGCTAAATTGCACTCCAGTCCTACTGGAGTGCAATTTATGAAAATTTACTATTTTTTTTTTGAAATTTTGCCTTTCTATAAGAAATTAATCAAATTGCATTGGTCATTGAAGGATTGGATTGCAAATAAAATAAAATATTTTTGTGTTGCTACCTACATAAAATTAAAAAAGAAAAAGAAAAGTGGCTGGGTCGCTGCCAACAGTTGGCGGCAACCCTTAAGCCAGAAACCCCTCCCAACCCTACTCATTTTGCGGATAAATTTTGATTTTAGCTATATTTCTAGAAATTAGCCCATAAAGTAGTAGGCGAAGAATTATAATAATATTTATGGAACTAAAGAGCAATTAAAACATAAAAACTTTTAGATGACTTAAGAAAGTCCTCTATTGCAACTCTCCTCTTTTTCAATTCTTCTATCAATTTTTTCTTTTCTTTCTTTTGTACTTAGAGAAATGGAAGTTATGTAGTTCAAACACAAAGTTCAGTTTGTTTATATTTATATAAATCATATTATTTCATAATATAATTGTTTACTAAATTCAAAGTTATGTAGTTTGTTTTTTATTTTTTAATGTTGCTAAAAATTTATAGTTAGACAAAGTAATTGTTAGTTGGCTTCTTTGGTTATGGACAACAAATTTTGAAGGTTTTCTTTTGCTAAATTTGGTAAGTTTCTTACGAAATTTATATTTTTCAGTTAAGAATAAAATGTGGATTCTTGTTAACTTTTGCATTTTCGATTAATTATGCTAGTTTCTTACTTAATTCTGCACAACAATTTGTTAGGCTAAAGTTAGAATCTTCTCTTAGTGTCTAGCTAATTCTAGTTTTGAACCAATGCTTTTGCAACTTCAGCTAGCGATTGAACAAAATTATTTACAAGTGTGTAACTTCAGTTTGAGATTCATGCTTTATTGATAATTCTAGGTTTAAGCCAATGCATTGTATACAAGCCTGTAACTTTAGTTTGAGATTCGTGCTTCTTTGATGATTCTAGCTTTAAACAAATGCATTTTTAACATCGATTAGCAGTTGAGCAAAATTGTTTACACACGTGTAACTATAGTTTGAGATTACTGCTTCGTTGCAAGTGTCAAATACATTAAACATTTTTTGTGGTTTGAGCTTTAATTCAATTTGGTTTGCTTTGAGATGTGCTTATTGTTATTAACAAATAAGAGAGTTTTTGGCTTGTACATAATCAATAGGGGTTTGAAGAAGATGTTGTTTTGGAATAGGAACTAGTGTGAGTATGGATTTATGTTCTTTTATCATTTTTAGAGGTGGTTTGATTGCAGAAAATGAGTGAAACACTTTATTTTCTTTGAATTCCAATTTCTTTAATCCATGTTGAAAAGAAACATTCAGATTGGCATCTATGTTTTTAAATCAATTTTTTTATGCTTACACTTGTTTGCTTTCTCAATGTTTCATCTTTGCTTGTCTATTATTGTTTTATAGGCTAAAACGTTGAAATGTAAAATTTTAAGTCACTACCTACTTTTGGTCCCTCATCTTAATGCTTTAGCAGGACACAAGCTAATTTAGTTATTGTATTCTTCTTCTTCTTTCTTGTTTGCACATTTATAATTTATAATGCTTATATAGATTCCTATCTTCTTCACCTTTTCTTTGATAGTTGTACTATAATGGAATCAGTTCTTTGTTTTCTTTTTCTCTTTCCTTTTTCCTTATTTTTTCTTTTGTCAATCCTTTCTCATTTCTCCAGTACCCCTAGTAGCACATGACTACTAGTGGTGGCATTCCCTGCTAGTGTATGCAAATAACTCATTTATCCAAAAAAAAATGCTTAAAGATAATTAAATCAGAGACAAAATTTGTGCAAAAATGTAACTATTATATGAGTTTCTCCATAAGATAGACACATTTTTAAGCATCACTATGTTCATGTATCAATGGTTTTTTTTTCCTCGATTGTGCATGATTTCAGCCCTATGTACAGTGGAAATCATGCTGCCAAGTCAACTATTGTAGTTTGTTTCTATTTCTCTCTGTGGGATTTGGGGCCTCACAATTTTCATTTCCCAAAAGTTGATGGCCATGATTTAATGTAACAAAATGGACGGTTGAGATGGTGTCATGTGGACAAAATTTGAACTGAAAAAATACCAAAACCAAGGTTTTTTTAGAGGGAAAATTAGTTACACCAAAATGCTGAGAAGTTACACCAAAATACTGAGAAGTTACACCAAAATACTGAGAAGTTACACTACCCTTAACTTGTGAAAAATGGCACAAGGCCAAATTGTGAGACCCCGTGTCCCTCTCTATGGTAGTAATGTCCTTTGAATACTCATGCTTGCGACACTTAAGTAATGCAGAATGGATGAAAAAGACAAGGGTGTTTGGAGGATTCTAGATATTGGTGGATGGTATGGATTTTTTATCTACCTTTATGCCCAGCTTGATGTAATTAGGTTAATTCTAATATATTAAAAGTAGTTGTGTATTCTATTTTGATTTTAGGGTCCAGCGGTAATTTTTGCAATTCGTATGAATGGAAGTAGGTAACAAAGGTAGCTACTTTTTTCTTTTCTTTTTTTTTTTGGCAAAACAAAAAATTGTAATAACTACTTGAAGTCTCTTTTAGGCCAGCTAGGAGACAAGTAAAAATTTAGGGGTTCTAGTTAAATTTGGGTTCCAATATCTTTTAGCTTTCAGTTTCCTTAGTTGTAAGGAAGATTACTTGGTCTTTAAGAAATCTTAGCTCCAAGTCAAGCTCTCTCTTATGTGTTTGATTTGTAATAACTTTATACCAAGTTTGGAATGAAGTGAAAATAAGTGCTGTTGAATCTTCATTTCATTAAACTGCTCTCACACACTGTCTCTCTCAAGCACTCTCATTCACTCACTCACACACACACACACACTCTCTCTCACACACACACACAACCACTCACTTACACACTCTCTATTCCATACACACGTTCTTCCATGCACACAGTTTCTCTCACACGCACATGCATACTTTTCCGCATAAACATACATACATACATACACACACACAAAAATACTATTTTTTCTCACTTCTATACGTGTACTTTCTCTCTCTCACACATAGATGTACATAAATTTTTTCTTCTTTCATACACTTGTACACTATTTTTTATACACACGCACATTTTCACACACATATATACATACTTTTTTCTTATACACAAATAAACTTGCACTTTCTTTCTCACAAAAAACATGCACATCCTCTTTTTCTTACTCTCACACACATATACAATATCTCTAAACTGCTTCATTATTTTAATGTAAAATTATTATATTTACAAGGTGAGATATTTTAATTTGAGATATTTTAATTTGATACTTAAGAAAGTAACTTAATTATCAAATAGATAAAATTTTATTAAATCAACATTTTAAAATTTCACTACTTAAATTTCAAATTTCAAATTCAAATTTTATGAAACAACCTTAAGACAACATTCACATGAAGCTGAGTTTGACATTTTCTTTCTTATAACTTTGATTTTGATTATTAAATTAAACAATAATATCTTATCTTCTTAATCCATGTTCACCTTAATTACACTTTTTTTTATTCCCCTCAATTTCATATTAATTTCTTATTTTTCTATTCCATTCCCACTGTTTTACCTGTCATCCCTTCCTAAATTAGTTATTAGTAATTGATATTATGTCAAATATTTTCATTTACTTCCCTAATTTTCTTTCTTATATTTTTAATCAAATCATTCTGCATAATTCAAATTTTCACAACCAACTAAATTAAATCATTCTCCTTCATTTCTTATCAATTTGTATTCCTAAATTTTGGGTCCAGTTAAATAATATCATTTTTATTCTTAAACTAAAAAACTTTATTTTTCTCTTTTTTTGCCTATTTGATATAGATTGTAGATGTGCAGAAGATTCTAAAAACTATTCCTTTTTTCCCCTTAAGGAATTTCTTATTATTCATGAGTTAATTTTCTAACTCTAATACTTAGGAAAATATGGTGTTTGTCCAACAACATCGTTGTTATTTTTATTTTCACTTTACTGTGATTTGAAATTTAAAATTATCTTGCGAACATTAGGTGACTAGGTATTTGACTACAATGGGAGAATTGTACCACTTCAACCTTATGATATAACAAGAATTTCTGCCCTTTAATCTAAATTTCTAAAGCTCATTAACATATTGACTATCTTTCAACTCTAGAAGTGTTGTATTCTCTTGAAAATTTTGCAATTCATTTTCTTTATTGAAAAAATTTGCAAGTGGTGTGTTGTTTAAAGGTACTCAAATATTCGCTATGGAGAAAATCATATTTTGTTCTCCTTTTCATTTATCTTTTGCAAGTTACTTTTTACTATTTATCTTAATTACTTTTTACTTTTTGTGAATGATTAAAAGTTTTTGAAATTTGTTTATATTACTTTATCTTATATTCTAAATATTTTGGTTTTAAGTTATAAAAGAATAAAATTAATTTTCAACAATAAAGTGTTTTCGTGCATCGTACAAGCTAAAAGCTAGTATAGAAGTAAAATTCTAGATGTACCTTCAAAATTAATATTTAATTAACACAAGTAGGATATGTAAAACAAAAAGGTTTATTTTTAAAAAAAAATCTCCTTAAGCTTCTGATTATTGTAGAGATTTACCTTCACATTTTGAAAATACCACATACTTCTCCTGAAACTTCTGTTCAAATAGCAACATACATTGATCAAAATACTATTCCAAAAATACCCTTTTTGATTAGTGAAAGCACACTTTGTTAATTATTTTTAATTTTGGAGTTGAAAATTAACAATGTTTTATATCAAAAGCACACTTATATTGTTCAAATTTGGATTATAGTTTATTAAATATATAAGACTTGATTTTATGTTGTTATATTATTTTAGTGTTTTTTTCTGATGAAATCCGAAAGTCTTAAATTGATGATTGTATATGAATTTTAAAGTATTATGATAGTTTATTTTAGTAGAACAAACAAATTTTATATGAATAATCTATTTATAAAAGAGAAATTAAGAGTAAAAGTGAAAATTACAAAAAAGTTCTGATTTTTTGGTGCGTGCGTGCGTGTGTTTGTTTTTTTTTAACATTATAAAGTAGTTAAAAATTTTGTGAGGGTTATTGTTGTAACTCTTTCAATGTCAAGGGAGGTAAGCGATATTTTCAAAATGTGAGGTGGAGTTTTATGCATTTATCAAAATTCTCAAGGGTGGTTTCCAAAATTATTCCAAAAGAGACCTGTCAATGTAATTTTGAAAACCTGGGGGTGAGGTTGTGAAAATTACTATTGTTATCATTTTTATATCATTCCTAATTTTCATCCTCCAAAGGCATAAGCCCTAATTTTGTAGTACTAGGCATTTCTCTCACTCTCCAGGCCCCTCCACCACCACCGCCGCAGACGCTGCCGCTTCAGCCTCCGCTACTATCTATTCCCTCCAATTCCGTCGTTTTTGGAAACAAGCACATTGGTCTGGCCTCTTTTCCACCAGTAAATCAATCCAATTGGAGTTTCAGGTTAATTTTCTTTTCAATTTATTTGAATACTTTTCATTTTTTGTTTGTGTGTGTGTGTGTGGTTGTATATAGGTCCTAGGATTTTTTTCCTTTTTTTTTTTTTTTGGGTTGTGTTGGGGGGGAGGGCTTTTGTATATTGTTGTTCATGCCCTTAAATGAAGCATTTTAGTAACGATTTGTTAAGGAATAAAAGGTTTAAATTAGTTCGGTTCTTGATCAGTTCTGCGAGCTCTGATTAGCTGACAACAAAAGCATCTGAATTATAATTATTTGAGCACTAATTAATGGGCATAGATAAGCAGAATTGTGGATACCTGTGAATGGCAGTGAAATAAAGCCAAAAAAAACATTTTTGAAATAATAGTTTGAAAAAAATTGCTGCTTAAAAAAATATTTAAACGATTATGCTAATAATTCTTGATGCTATAAATGGACATAGGAAATCGGAAATACATGTAACTTAATACCTGTACAATGGCATTTCATGTAAGTCAATTGAAACTAGTTTTGGCCGTGGCAAGTAATGATGTCATTTTTCTTTCGAGAATAAACTTCCTGGAATTTGACATTGATTTGTTGATTGGCTGTTTGGTAGATGGCTTGCCCAAAAGAGTCAATGATAGAATACTATATGAGCTTTAGTGTCTTACTGCGGTTTATGTGTGCTTGCAATTCTGTAGAATATTTTGTACATTTATACGACATTGGATTGAGTTATATAAATGGAAGGAAGGCGGCTTAAGTAATTTTAACAGAAACTCCCCCCCACCCCCCCACTCCCCCCAAACAAACAAAAAAAGGGCAAGAAAGGGAAGGAAAGTTAAGTAAATTTTTCAATATGACAATATTTCCCTTTTTAACGGGAAAGAAAGGAAAAGGAGAGAAAGGAAGCTTGAGTAATTTTAACAAAAACTCCCCCCCCCCCCCCCCCCCCCCCAAAAAAAACAAAAAAAAGAGGCATGAAAGGGAAGGAAAGTTAAGTAAAATTTTCAATGTGACAATATTGCACTTAAAAATGTGATTCAAAAAATTTTATTACCAAATAAATCCCCCTTATTTCCTAAACTCCCAAACAACTTGGAAATTAACTTTGTATCCTTTTCTTTTCTATCTTATCTTTTCTCTTCTTTTCTTTTCTATCCTATTCAGTTTCCTTAGTTGTTAGGAAGACTACTTGGTCCCCGAGAAATCTTGGCTCCAAGCAAGCTCTCTATTAACTGTTTGATTTGTAATAGCTTTACGCCAAGTCTGGAATAAAGTGACATTAAGTGTTGTTGAATCTTCTTTTCATTAAACTGATCTTGTTGATACATTGTATCTCAAAGAATATCAACATCTCAGTGCATAGATGCATTGTTACAAGTAGTCATATCAGCACCAAATTATTGTATTTCTGAGTTATGTGGACAGCAATGTGATTGCGGTAATCTAAAAAATTATCAAAATTTTATCATTAGAAAGATCTGTAACTTTAATGATATCAATACATTGTTAATGATTTCATAGCAATCAATAATTTTCCTGCTTTATTGTGAAATGCATTCTTTTGATTATGAAAGATTTAAACATTGCAAGTTTATTTTTATTTTTATTTTTTCTTCTTGTTGTTGTTTGGGTTGGGGTTATTGTAAAGTTGTGTTACCTTGATGTGTTGTGGTTTTATGGTTTATGATTTTTCTGTTTGCAAATTGTAGCAAGTTTTTGTGCCAAATGCTGCATCAAGGACATATCGAGAAGGTGTATTAGGACAGCAGATGGAAATACTTGAATCCATTTATGACATTCCCGTGCAAAATCCTCAAGGGGAAGAATTTTCAGCAGCTGATTTGGATTGGATAAAGTTTGGAAGTACAGAGCGTCATGACGATGTAGCTCTCATCCCATATGCCCGAGTTGATGCATTTATTATTGGAGAATGCTTGAATGCAGAATGCCCAACTCGGTTTCACATTGAGAGGGGACGAAAACGAGCAAAAGGGAGTTTACTGGAATACAAAGATGATGAATATCTAGAGTATAGGCTGTAAGGTTTTTAGGTTTCTTGACAATTATGCTGATCTTGCTGCTTTATAGTTGAATGATATCGTTGCATTTATGTGTTCCCTGACCTCATAATTATTTTTCCCGTCAAATTCAGTTAATAAAACATCAAGAGCATGGTAAACTAGATTAGATAATCGATAGATGTTAGTCAAAGCTTAGAAAACGTCTCTTACACCTTTTTAGTGATTCGGTCATTGTGATGCTTACAAAGCTGAAGCAGTGTTCCATCACAACTACTTTTATTGTATTTATCTGAGAAAGTCTTGTAATATGTTTTATCTGGTTGGCATCAATCTTAAAATCTTGCTTGACTAACAAGTTCCTTAATTTAGAAAACAGTAAAACACTCACCTTCTGGCTTAGTTGCTATTTTGGGTTGCGTGAACTGTTCAAGATCCTGATGGTTGTTAGAGTTGCTAGTTCTTGCTTTCTATGTAAGAGAGGTTTGGGTTTGGTATGGGTGGCTTACGGCAATGGTTTGCTAAATCAACATTATGGCTGCCATTATTGATTTGCTCAGTGATTTTGCCTTTACTTCCCTTTCCTATTTTTATCATCTTCGGTCACTCTGGGCCCCTCACAAACTTCATCATAATGAAATTTGAAAAAGCAAAAGACAAGGAAAAGGATAGACTCAAAAGGGGAAGAAAAGAATGATTAAGATTATTGTTGATCATGATTTATGTTTCGTGTAGGTATTGGTGTTCCTTTGGACCCGAGAACTATGGAGAAGGTGGGGGTATATTACCAAGCCGCAGATACCGGCTTAACACCCGAAACCGTGCAGCTAGACCCCAATCCATGAGAGGTTGTACATGCCATTTTGTAGTTAAGCGTCTCTATGCCCGTCCATCACTTGCACTTCTCATATATAACAATAGGCGACATGTAAACAAGTCAGGTTCTATCTGTCATGGGCCACTTGACCGAGATGCTATTGGCCCTGGTGCCAAGAAAATCCCATATATATGCAATGAGATTCAACAGCAGACTATGTCTATGATATATCTTGGTATTCCTGAGGAAAATGTATTGGAGAAGCACATAGAAGGCATTCAGCGTTACTGTGGTTCTAATGCCAAAGTTAACAGCCTTGCTTCTCAGTACGTGCACAAACTTGGCTTGATTATCAAGCGTTCTACTCATGAGTTAGATCTAGACGACCAAGCTAGTGTTAAATTGTGGGTCGAACGCAATAGAAAATCTGTCTTCTTTTATCAGGATACATCAGAAACAGATCCATTCATTTTGGGGATCCAGACAGAGTGGCAGTTACAGCAAATGATTCGTTTTGGACACTGCAGTATTATAGCAGCAGATTCAACGTTTGGGATCAAGAGACTAAAGGTAATTGCACATTCTAGTCATGTAAAATGGTGCCACATGGAGGCTACTTGATTTATTGATCTTTTTCTATTTGCAGTATCCCTTATGCACGCTGCTTGTATTTGATTCCCGGCAACATGCACTTCCAGTTGCATGGATTATTACTCGCACTATTGCCCAATCAGATGTGGCTAAATGGATGAAAGCTCTAGTTGATCGAGTCCATGCAGTTGATCAAGGATGGAAGATCAATGGCTTTTTGGTTGATGATGCAGCAGTAGAGATAGATCCAATAAGGCAGGATTCTTTGCTTTGGTTTGTTCTCTGTTTCAATATAGTTCTATAGTTCTGAACATGTTGCTTATGTAGGTTTGCTTGAATTTCAGGGAGATTTTTTCTTGCCCTGTCCTATTTTCCCTTTGGCGTATTCGAAGATCATGGCTAAGGAAAGTTGTAAAGAAGTGTAATAACATTGAAGTTCAGCGGGAGATATTTAAACGCCTCGGAGAAATTGTGTACAGTATTTGGGGTGGAGTTGATTGTGTAGTTGCATTGGAAAAATTTGCTCATGATTTTGTTGATCAAACTGCCTTCTTACATTACTTCAAAGCTTCTTGGCTGCCGAAGATTGGTTAGATAACTGTCCCTGCAATTTTGGTTCTGCTCTTTGTTTTGGTAACTTTTATTAACGTATCTGTATTTCTTTGAATAGAAATGTGGCTTACAACTATGAGAACTATTCCACTAGCAAGCCAGGAGTCGTCTGGTGCAATTGAAGCATATCATGTCAAGCTGAAAGTTAAACTTTATGATGATTCACATCTTGGTGCATTCCAAAGAGTTGATTGGTTGGTGCACAAGCTGACAACTGAGCTGCATTCAACCTATTGGCTTGATCGATATGCAGATGAAAGTGATTCATTCCAAAATGTGAAGGAGGAATACATTGCTTCCACATCGTGGCATCGGGCAATACAAATTCCTGATGCGGCTGTTACCTTGGATGATAATGACCATCTTTTTGCGAAGGTTTTGAGTCAAAGAGACAGCACAATAACACGAGTAGTGTGGAATCCCGGATCTGAATTCTCCCTTTGTGATTGTGAGTGGTCAATGCAAGGAAACCTATGCAAGCATGTTATTAAGGTCAACATGATTTGTGATAACCTTCAGTCCTACCAACCTTCCTTGTCATTTCAGTCATTTCAAGACATCTTAATGAGTTTAAGACAAAAACCAATGGATGATTCAATTGCACTAGATTTATCAACAGCTTGGACGCACCAGATGCTTGATCAAATTCAGAAACTTGTTGAGCTTAACAGTTGTGATGACATTGGTACTGTAGTAAACAATATGCCGTTGAGATGGGTTGCTAAGAAAGGCAGGACATCATTTGGCAAGCCATTGACTACTACCCTTGCTCTGCCTTCAAGTTCTGAGAAAAATACTGCAGCACGTAAAAGGAATCGGAAAAGGAAGAGATTGTCACGATTAAGATGATTTAGCATGAACTGGTGCGTAATAAGATCTGAAACAAAGCTAGTTTATAAATTGTACATGAAACTGTTTCTTCTCCATCACATCTTAATCAATGATCACTGAATCAACAGCTTAGGTTTTGACCGTAAATGCATATGATGGGAAAGTGTCTTCACTAGTTTTGAATTATTTAAATCTGATTCACAGTTGCTCTATCTATTAATTGTACAGAACTGAGAGTTAGTCTACCTTCCAATTTTGTGTTTTTACCTGTTTTGCAATTGCATTTCTGGTTCAGTTTAATCAGCCAGCAGGTGGCCAAAGGGATGTGACCTTTTGTATCTATATGATGGACGCTTAGTTTTCTGTCAGTAAAGTTGGAGTTAGAATAGTTGTCTGTCAGCAAAGTTGGAGTTAGAAATGCATCTAAAATTTTGTAAGTATACAGGATTTTAAAACGCAACAGGTTAAGACGCAGTTAAGCGATGAGCTTTGTAAACTTACTGCAGAAATGGGGACTTCTTCCAACTAGATGAAAAGTTTGTTTATTTGTACCAGTTTGTTCCGCCATACCTCTTCATTATTTACTCTTGTTTCAGGTCCTCTTAACCTACTTTAAAGCATATCTATTTGAGTAAAGTGCACTAACATCAGACTAACTCCAAAGCGGGTAGCTGTCCATTAACAGAAGATGCGGTACAAAATTTATTCAGACCAATTTCTTTTCCTTGATAGTGTAATATTGTCTACGCCAGGTTTCTTCAAATTTTCCTCTATATTTAGATTTACTAAGTGGTAGCATTGATTGCATGCCTTTTACTTCCCAGTGAATTTCAAATGTTGGACAGGATTTTAGCCAAAATATCGCGAATAACACCGCGTGTTGGACTCTGAAGACTGGTATATGTACCTACGCAAAGTATTCGTCTTCCCTTCAACAATAGAGACATTCCACTTGAAGGAAAAACTTAGTCCGTCTCATTTCGAATACATAAGATCTCCTGTCGTGACTCTCAACCTTTTAGCCTTTTATTGAGTGATTTTTTTAGATAAATTCAATGAATTTTTTGTGTTATGACAATTTCTTCCATTAAAAATGTCAAAAGTTTATGAGAAGTTTCATTTATGCAAATGAAAGAAGAAAAAAGAAAAATAAGAAAGCAGAAAAGAAAGGAAAAAGAAAAAGAAAAAGGAAAAGAAAATTGCAGGAAAGGGAATGAAAAAGAAAAGAGTGATAGAAAGATAAATGAAAAACGAATATAGTAGATGACTAGTTTTACTTCACATGGCGTCAAGTGATACGAAACAAAACAAAAAAAAAGAAAAAGAAAAAGATTAGGAGGTGAAGTGAAAATTAAGGTATACGTTAGGGGTAAACTATTATCAACTCATAAAAGGATTAGATTGTAATTAAATGTATTAGTTGAGGTTCACTAATACTTGAAACATAACGATAAAATGGAGCCATTTGGTTTTTTTTTTTTTTTTTTTTTTTGTTCATCAAATTAGCAAATAAGTGTAAAAACATTTGTAAAAAAAAAAGGAAGGTACTATGAAGACACCAATGTAGACGTTTTTAGGTGTTTCAAGAGAATTTGATTGAATGATGCAGGTAACACTACCAAATTACCAGGAGGTAAGTGTACATTAAAATTTTTTCTATTGTATGTAGTGTTGTTTATATCTTTATATCTAGATTAAATTTTTTTTGGTATATAAATACGATTTACTTAGTATATTCCTTCATGTTTAGATTCCTCCTAGTACCTTATCATCGAGAAAAACATACCATTTTTAACACCTTATTGTGGATAAACATATCACACTTGTAATTTTAGTGATATACAAACCAATCAAATTTTCAATCTAATTTTTTTGATGTATAAAAATATAAAATTACGTCGTACTACTAAATAATATGAAGTAGTTCATATAGTTTAACATTGGCAATGAAGTAATTTCAAAATAGATATAAATGGACACAAAAAAATTTGGACAGTCAATCTGGACTGGATATCGTAGACATGAAAAGTAAGACAATTCCACAGCGCCTCTTAATATAAATACGAAGTACATATAAATTGGACACTAGATGCTGGTCAATAAGTGTCTGGATGAAATTACTCTGACTCTCATTCTTATAAGTAGTTGATTCTTTGTTCAGAGTCCCATTATAGAAATATTGAAGTACTTATTTAGCGTTTTGCGATGACCATTTATCGGTTGGGCCGTGTTATTTTCCCTTCTTTTTTGATATCAATAGAAAAAAAAAAGATATAATGCTAGAAAAATTAAGCACACTAAAAAGTAAAAATTTCTGGGTTTATACTTTCATTTTAATGGATGCTTATTGTTGTCGTCGAATGCTGTTTAAAAGTTAATAATAAAAACCATTGATTCCAAAACTTTGTTGGCCATTTTAATATTAAGTGTAACCTGTAGGGATAAGAGTACAAATGTTAGGAGTCACTTGAAGAGGCACAGGCTGCAATTTTGGTTTTCTTAGCATTACATTATAGCAGTCTCTGAAGATAGCTATTTCATTTGTAATTGGATTGCCAGATATTACTAATAATTTCAGGAGTTTTAATTCTATTTTCTTTATTATCACCATGATATGGGTGCCCCCGTGAAAGTGTATTTTGTCGAATAACAAAAAGAAGAAACACTTGTAATTATAAAGCACTTTGATCACTTGTAACCAAATCTTATAAGTAGTAATTTTAATATAGATGTAGAGATGGATATAGATGAATAAATGTGTTCTTGCTTGTTGTTGAAACGTGTTTAATATTAAATAAGTTAATTTTTTTGATAAATTATTTCAATTGATCAAAATTTCAAAATTGATCAAAATTACTTGTTGCTGAAACATGTTTAATATTAAATAAGTTCATTTTTTTGATAAATTATTTCAATTGATCAAAATTTCAAAATTGATCAAAATTACTTGTTGCTGAAACATGTTTAATATTAAATAAGTTCATTTTTTTGATAAATTATTTCAATTGATCAAAATTTCAAAATTGATCAAAATTACAAGTGGAACACAAAATGTTTAGCGGTATACTTACTGTGTAAATTGGAGATTTTACTGGATATTTAGACTTAAGAATTTTACTGAAGATTCCTACTAGCCTTCACCTGTCCTTCCAGTGTCACAAAGGTAAAGTCCCCCTTTTTTTGGAGGGAAGGTTACAGTGATTATTAAGGTTTTCGCATTAGTGGTTAAGCTTGTATTAAAATCAAATCATGATGCTATTTTGCAGACACATCGAGGAAAAAAATCCCACAAAAAAAAAAATGAAGGAATACAAAGGCATAACGAAAAACTGCAAATACATAACCAAATGTTACACCAGATGTAATAAACATGGCCAATTCCATGATTTCCATCTTCAGTGGTTTCTTATTCAATCTTCAGTTTCAGGTGCTCCTCCCCAAGGAGTGGATGGTCCGTCCACAGACCTGGCTTCAGTTTCAGTATCTTTTGTACCTGATTTATATTTGTACCATGAAGCCCAGTAGAGATAGTTAGCAAAGTTGAGTAAACTTAGGATGGCAAGAAACCAGTAGAAAAGCTCCAATTTGTTCTGGTTCAGAGTTGGTCCCTCCAACCATCCTTGTTTGCTGGGAGTAACTTTCTCGGTTACAGCATTCACAATGCTGACAAAGGCAGTACTTAAGAAATATCCAAAAGAGAGAGATATCAATGCAAAAGAAGTAGCAAGAGATCTCATCCCTTTTGGAGCTTCCTTGTAGAAGAATTCCATTAGTCCAACCATTGCAAACATGTCTGCAATTCCAAAAACACCATATTGGAAAGAAAGCCAGAAAAGGCTTATTTTCTTGGGTGGAAGTAGCAGTGCTTGATCCCTTCTTTTGACCTCAATCACTCCAGCTATGCCCATTGAGATGATGGAGAGCACAAGACCGACTCCTACGCGCTGAAGTTGAGTGATTCCTGATGGATTACCAGTGATTTTTCGTGCCAGTGGGACGACAAAAAACTCGTAGATTGGAATAAGAATGGCCATGAAAAGTAGGGGGATCACTGGAATTGAGGCCGTAGGAATTTCTATAGATCCTATATGGGCATCCATGAAGAATCCTTGAAGAACTGAAAATGTTTGCAACTGTGCCAAGCATGTGTTCATTATGATTGTGCTGGCAAGTATTGGGAGCATCCTTGTCAGTATTTTCACTTCTTCCACTTGTGTTACTGTGCATACTTTCCATGGCTCTGGAGATATCCCTTCTTGAAGAACAGCAGCCTAGTCTAGTGACCTAGTAACAAGAAATAAGCTCAAGAATTAGTTTAACAAGCTTAGTTAACTTCTTATATACTCCAGATTCAATTTAAATACTTTTCTATTGTCAAGTCAATTTAGATAAATGTTCCAGCCATTTCAGATGGATTTAATTGTATGCCTTGATGATATTCAGTTTTACGCATTTCAGACAAGTAATAAATGTTGAAACATGAAAATTTCCTCTTTTAGATTGTTGAACCACCTGAATTGGCTCGTGTGCGAAATTGCTTCTTCGGATGCATCTCTTTCTTTATCCTCAATCTCATATAACTCATTGTCATTATCTGGCAACGGCAGTTTTCTATTTTGGATTGCAGCAACTATAACCTGGAAATTGATCAAATAATAATGAATCAAAGTATGTGATCATAAAAAAAAATTGAATTTCAAGGATTTAAAGGAAGCAAAGGCAAACCTGAGATATCTTAATCAGAGGGCTAGTGGCAAGGGGTTGGAAGCAGTAGAAAGGCTTTCCAAGTGCAAGAACCACAAACCCGATAAATGCAGCAATCAAACCTATGAAAAATCCCCAGTGCCAAGCTTTGTTCATGGCTACCCATACCACAGCAGTAACACCTATTACTGATCCAATACTAACACTAAACTGATAATAGTTGAAATAGCTCGCAAGTCCTTTGGCTCCCTTTGGATCTTTTGAATCAAACTGATCGGCACCAAGTGCTGCAACTGATCCTTTCACTCCACCAGCACCAAGAGCTAATAGGCAAATGGAGATATAAAACATGATGGCTTGACCACCTTTCACACAAGTTGATTTGTTCTCGCAAGGATCAGGCTGCAACTTATCTGAATATGCTTGAACAGTCACCAAAACCAACCCCTATAACAAAAACATCAAACCAGTCAGAAAAATAAAGTGAGGAGAAGTTCATAAGAAAGCAAGAATTCAAGTTCTAGTGTTCACCAGCAGTTCCAAGAAGCCGAATAATAAGCATGTGTAGAGTCTGTTCAAGTAAGTGTCTGATATGAAACCTCCCAAGATGGTCAGCAAGAAAGTTGATCCCAGGAAATTTGTGAGAGTGTTTGCAGAAGTGGATAAATTAAATTGCATCACCAAGTGAAAGTAGAGAACCATTGTTGACATGTTGGCAACGAATCCAATATTTTCTAGAGCTCCCAAAACTAACAAGAGGAAAGAAAGAGATGAAGATTATTTTCATCTATCAAATAACTTTTTCTCATGCTAAAAATTAGAACCAGTAATGGAGCCAGGAATTAAGAGCTGGGGAGGAACAAGTTGAACAAATATGCATTGGATGAGCAACCTTATATTTAAAATGTCTAGCCAAAGCGAAATATGGCGAATTTTAAAATCTGGAAGGCTGACTGTCCTTCTACTCCATAAAAAGCCACACTATTACATTATTACACTCACCAAATACAAACATGCAAGCCCTGAATCCGCCTTGTTTCTTGTTCAATGAACTCATTGAGGATTGGATATCCTTTCCGTCCTGCAGAGAAGAAACATATAACACGTTCAGGTCAATGAACGATAGTATTTATGAAAAAATGCGATAGAGAATTCTCTTTCTGTTCTTGTCATTAAGAAACCATACCATGTTTCTTGTGCTCAAATGCAATCCCACTTATTTGTGAAATGGTGAGGACTTCAAAAGCTTGATGCAAAAGACCTTATGGGGTTGCCTATTTATATGGTTAGATTTAGTACTTCAGCTTTTGGAGAGTTTTTATCCTAAGTTTTGTGCCGTTCTATATCACTTTCTTGCTTTCCTTCTTTCTCGCTAACCCCCTGAGTCGACGTTAGTCCAAAATGAAGTATAGTTTTCTTCATTCGGTCAGCGTTGCTAAATCTAACCGCAAGTATCATTTGGTGAATGTCCAAAGCTGCTGGCATCAAACAACAAAAGTACTAATCTTTTTTGTTTGTTTAATATTTTTGGACTTTGTCTGGTGCAATTGATGCAAGATATGCTTAGTGTAGAAAGGTTACCAACTTGATCAAGACTCTTATATACGCAGACAAATTAATGATCCTAACACCACAAAGAATTTTGCTATGCAATTGGCTTTTACATTGCAATATCAGAAACACTTCAGTCGCTATCAAGAGCAATGGTGTCTTTCTTTGGTTTCAGTTTTATTTTTGTCAAAAAAGAATTATATACCACCCTCTTTGATATACAGGTTCGATTCTTTTGCTTAAAAACAATTTGGTTTGAAACTTTTTTAGGTATAAGTTGTTTGAGATGTTTTTTGCTGGAAAATGGTTTTCAGTATATCTAATAAAAAAAAAATTCGAATCTATTCAACAATTTGCTGGAAAACTAATTTTTCTTAACAACCTTGAGAAAAAAAAAAAAAATTCCCGAGAAGAGTGCCCCGCTAACATTAGCATATTTAAGTAGAGAATCAAATATCGGCTAATAGTTGAAGGTCTTTGTTTTTTATATTAGAATAAGGGTTTGATGCTTACCATGTCTTTTCCCCTTCCAACTTTTTCCTTCCCAACTGAATTCCCAAAAAAAAAACAAAAAAAAGATTTTGCCCAAAAAAGTATTAGGAATCCACCATTTTTTGTTTGTCATCAATTTGAACTGAATGAAAAAGAAATAGTTGGCACTATGCTTCTTTATGTTGTCAGTAAATAAATTAACTTCTAAGTTTCAACTGATCACCTAAATAAAAGAACAAATAGACTCCAAATTCCTACCATGCCATGGTCCTTGTTTGATTGCAAAAATACAACAGAAGGGATCGTATGAGCGGAGAATATTGTTGTCCTATGCCGATCCGACCACAGTATGAGATTCATTAGGGAAAGAATTCTACAATAGAGATTCGTGTTTAGTATTTGGCCTATTCTCCACAGTTTTTTTTCCCCCTGATTTTAGTTTAGGATTTTTAAAAAATCAATTTTGTAATTTTCTCAATTGCTTTTTTTACTATGTTTGTGAATTTTTTAAGTTAAAATCGGAAACAGCTGATTTTCGACTTTTTAAAAATCAGAAGTTATTGAAAACAAGCATTTAATTTCCTCCATATTTAGTCCTTGAATGCTCAAATGCAAAGTTAGTTCATCATAAAAATCACATTTTTACCTCTTGATTTTGTTGTCGACTAGTATTAAACCCGTACATTATGCACGGAATCGCGTCTACTCGGAAAATAACAACCTAGATCACTTTTTTAGTTATTAAAGATTCAAGTTAAAAATTAATTAAAAATAATCTTTTAACATGTTTTATATTACATTGAATAAGTTATTGTTTACTGGTACGGTATGAAGTATTTATACATAATAATCATTTATAATCAACGAAAATAAGAAAACGACTAAAATCAAACAAGGCTTCGATTCTTCTTAGTGAAGATAATTAAAAAAAATTAAATTGAGTTGTTAACTAGTTATTATCCCTAGGGTCCATATATTCGATTTTTCTCAAAATAGCAAATTAAGTCCGTCAATTTGAAAATGTCTCGATTTAGGGAGTGTTTGATAACATGACTTAATGTTGAAAATTAATAGATTAAGTGCTTCTTGAATTGAGTTTGTTTGATAACAAAATTCCTTTACCATTTAACACATTAAGCACTTATTTAATTTGTACACAAAATTTTAAGTAAAAAATTTTCACTTAATTTGCTGAATTTTGATACTCTTCCCTTCCCTTTCCTTCATTGCACACACACAGACACACTCTCACACACTTACCCGTGCACACACATATGCATACTCTTTCTCACATATGTGCACAATCTCTCCTTCTCTCTCTCTCTCTCTCTCTCTCTCTCTCTCTCTCTCTCACACACACACACACTCTCTCTCTCTCTCTCACACACTCTCTCTCTCACACACACACCCCTACTTTCACACAAATACACATATTCTCTCTCCCTCTCTCTGTCGCACACACATACACTCGCTCCCTCTCTCTCTCTCTCTCTCTCTCTCTCTCTCTCTCTCTCTCTCTCTCTCTCTCTCCCCCACACACACAGTTACTTATATATACTTTCTTGCACATACATTTTTGCACACATATACATTTTCTTTCTCTCATATACACGTGCACATATTTTAATTTTTTTCCTCTTACATACTTACGTTTTTCCATATATACACATACTTTCTCTCACACACACTTTCTCATACATAAATACACTTATTCTCTATCTGTCACAAACAAACAATATCTTTCTTTCTCATATACATTATTAATGAATTATTTTAAATTTTAAGATAAAATAATTATATGTATGAGAAGAGATATTTAAATTCAGTGCATATATTTAGTTAATTATCAAATAGGTAAAACTCTTTCAATTCAGTAACTAAATACTTTCAGCACTTAAATTTCAGATTTCATATTTCAGTTTTACCAAACGGCACCTTAGTGTGCCAAAGTAAAAAGTTTTGTGCCAATTTTGGCCTCTGAACTAGCTCTATCAACAAAAAAAGAAGGCTTACTTGAAAATTTAAAAAAATTATATACTCTTTAGTAATTTCAATATTTTACCTTTTCAATTTTTGGGTTTACTTTTCTTCCAATTCCTTTTCTTATGCGATCGCCTCATCCTACCGCCATGACCTTTCTTGAATCCATTATAGTCAAAATTCGAGCAGAGTTACGTAAGTTGTTGATGTAGATGCATATTTTCTAGGCAAAATACAACTGACAATTCAGATGACTCCTTCCTTAATTTACATTTAACAAGTTAAATAAGTATACCGATTGGGGTACATCCAGTAATAGAACACTTATTTTCTACAAATTTGAATTTTTGAGTGAGGAAAAATGTTTTGGCCTCACACACACACATATACATATATATAGACACACACACACATACTTATGTATGTACGTACCTACCTACCTATATATATACATGCATGCATGCATACATACATATCTCTTACCGTGTTCGTTATAGGCACATTCAAGGAAAGAATAAAATAGGAAACATTTAATAGATTGTCAATTAGAAAACATAAATTGTGGACAAGATAATTCTAGAAAATTTTGAATTGACATTATATGAATTTCCAAAAATTAATTGGGTAATTATGGGCAAATAGTAAACTACTTAAATTAAGGGCTTATTGATTTTGAAACTATAAGATATATATTTATTATTTATTTCGTAATAACGGGACGTTAAACTAAACATATAAATAAGTAATGGTAAGGAAGATTGTAAAAAAAAAAAACGTCAAGAAAAGGGAAGAATTATAAGATGTCCACATCAGTGCAGTTAGGATCCTTAGTGCCACTTTTTCCAGTGCTATTTGAGTATCATCCACAAGGATTTGCCACCTTACATTCACACTTAGATAAATCAGATAATTATTAGAGTGTGAACACAACGTGACATTTACTTATAGATGACACTCAATTGGCACTGAGAAAAGTGATACTGAGGATCCCAACTGCACATGAGTGGGCGGCTACATGGATGCAGCCTTGGGGTGTGCTTTTATATAATAGACATAATAAGTGCTTAGAAACCCATGCTAATAATTCATAAGGATAGAAAAAAAATCTATGTTTTTAAGAGAGGTTTTTTTTGTCTTAGAAAACTTACATCTCATTTTCTAACATTATGGAGAATAATTGACTACTAGCATTTTAACCCGTGCACTGAATCTCATATATAATTAAAATAACATAACTTCTGATAAAAAATAATTTAAAAATGACATAATTTGATCACATATAATTTAAATAAATAAAAATTTTAGAAGAAAAGAAACGTTGCAGGCTCCATGAAAGGTGAGGTCTAAAAGTATACATCCACAATGCTTCAATAGGAATAGATTATTCATACATTTTTCTCAGTTGTTCCCTGTATTTTGTAAAGATTTCCAAGATTTAGGAGTTTCAGTTTTCCTATTGTCTTTTTATTTTAGCAAGAGAGGTATATTTTACTTGAAATTCCAAAATTTTGAATTACCATCTATTTTTGGCAGTTAGCCAAGATTGCCAAAATTAAGTAGTAATAATTTTGTTATTACATATTATTTCGGATAAAGATGTAACTTTAATTAGGATCCACAGAAATTAAGGAATTAGAATATCATTGTTTCCTTTTGAACATTGTCAATTTATAAAATTATCTTAACTTTAACAATTAATGGAAATTACTAAATGTACATATATTAATATCCAATTAGAAGGCAGATAGATATATTGTAGTTAAATTTTCCTAAATCAAGGAGTCTGAATATTGCTGTTTTCTTTTTATTTATGGTATAGTTTAAATTATAGAAGTATATTAGGTTCTAAACTATGTTAGCTTAGAAAAATATGTTAATTCAAACAATTAAAAAAATTAGCAAGTGTAAATATATTTAGTGTCCAAAATCAGAAGACGTGAATCATTTTTTAAATGTTAAAATAATTAAAAATCTAAAAAATAAAATTAAAATTCGAAGTTGTCCAGGAGGTTTAGACTGAAAACACCATCGTCAATATATAATATAATATATTTTCACAGTTTTAGATCGAGGGATAATTAATGTGTATAATGAAAAGTTGGGATTGTTGAGAAAAAATATAATGGAAAGTTGGGGGTTGTTGAGGAGGTTTAGGCTAAAAGCACCATCGTCAACATATAAAATGTTTCCAAATTCTTAGGTCGAGGAATAATTAATGTGTATAATGCATTATATATTCTTGCCCAAGCAGGAGATCAGTCCCGGGGGGAGAAGGATCCAAGAATAACATATAATAAACTCTATTAAGATTTGAAGAGAGTTTCCTTTTTCTCAAAATCCAATTGGTACTAGTAAATCAATCGTGAGAAATTTAGCAAAATCTTCCAAAATCTATAGATCCTAATCCTAATAGTAAATGCACTTATGTACATATCCTCAATCTCTAAGACCCTATTAGTTCTATATCTATATATAGACCATAGGACACAGTTTCATAAATCATCAAAAAAAGCAAAAATGGCGGTTTGTAACGTCTCAACTATTGCTAAAGCATCAATTGTTATGCTACTCCTTTGTTGCTGCTTGCTTTCGAGTTCAGGTAAATACCACTTAGCATAACAATTTATTTTCTATACTTGTTTTATTGTTGTTGTAAATCTCAGATTTTGGTTAATATGGTATTAATAAAATTTTGTGAATTGAAACAGGCATTGTTGCAGGTGAAACGGACACATGGCTGGTGTACCAAGGACCCTGCTCTGATTTTCCAAACTGTGGTGAAACTTGCAATGAGAGAGGCTTTCCCGATGGGGGCATTTGCAAGAGCCCTGCTCCTGGCTATCCAAGTACTTGTTATTGCATAGCCCATTGATTGAGAGAGAGACCACTCCAACTTGTCCTTTTTGCTGTCTCAATTTGATGATTATGTGTTGCTTTGTGCTTTGTTAATAAACTTCATCGTGTTTATTCTATGAAATTCTTGTTATTCGATGCATTCTTGGATTTTAATGAGAGCAATTTGGATTGGTATTCTGTTATTAATCTTGATCGAATTCTAATTATGAGAGCTTATTGTGGGTTTTGATTGTTAATGTGCTCTTGGTAGCCATTGTTACTCTTTTTTTTTTTTTAATAATTTTCCTCTACGATTACAATACTGAATGATGTATTACAAAAAAAAAAGTTATATTTCAATTCTCTGCCATTAATTGAGGCCCAAAATAGCTAAGTGAATAAAAAAGTTTATAAAAGATAAGTATTCAAAAACAAAATTTATAGGATCTTATCATAAAACAATCAACCGTAATTAGTACAGAATCTTATTGATTTGTCAAATTTGCCTGGTTAATCAATGACGTCGTATATTCGCTTGGAAAGCTAACTTTAAATTGATCACCAGCTGAAAAATTTTACACACCACAAGTTAATTGTCTAATTACGGAAATTTAAAAAAAAAGATAATTAGTTCTTTTTCTTTTTAGCAGAATTTAAGGAACCTAAAAATTTTTTTGGGCAAGGAACCTAAAAATTACTCTATTTGTATGATACAAAAGTATTTTGAAAGTTTTTCACAATGAGAGATCACACAATCTATACACTTTTTACCGTGTCAATGCATTATTATCCCTTCATTGCGTTTAATTACTCACCATATCATCCCCTCAATGCATTTAATTGCTTATCGTCTAACAATTATTGTCCCTCTAATGCATGTAATCACTTTCTCATTTATTATGTCTTTTTCAAACAATTAACATATAATAAATACTTTTTTTTAAAAAAAAACCGATTGTAGGATAAGTCATTCAAATTATTTTACAGAATAAGATTTACTAAAATAATTTTTCAGTTTATTTACAAGCTATATATGAAAAATTAATTACTCTATACATACAATATTTTGTGATTTAAACATTATTTTATGGTCATAACTCAACCAAATCAGTATATAATTAAATATATAATCTTTATCATAACAATTTGTAGAGAATTATATTACATAAACTTAATTTAAGTGAGGCTTAATAGCTTTAAACAATTGTCGGAAAACAAAGTAGATTTAGCGCCTACACTTTAGCCTGATTAAATTTCAATGTAAACTGTAGTTTTGAAATGTAATAATTGAATTGATAATATTAACTATTCTTGGTTGGCTCTCTGAAACAATAACAACTAAAAATGTACAAGTTCCATGGTCTTAAATCCGGAGTTTGTAGATTAAACAAATGTAAGTTTGAGAATTTCACCCAGAAAAATGTTATTCAATCACCGGATTATTTTTTGAAAATGGAGCGAATATTAATTTATATGTTGAATGTACAATATTCTATATAGATCGTTAAACAAGGAAAACATATTGGTACGAGACAAAATTATAATGCACCATTAGGCAAAGTCGGAAAGCATTGGATAGCTTTTTAATTAAAATCGCAAACACACCCATTTTTCCCCATTTGGCTACTCATATATTGAGATAAATTTTATCGTGCTTAACTCTAAAACTTTTGACTAATTTAAGGTTAATGGGCAACAACCGCAAAACTCATTTTACATGAAATTACTTCCACTAATATTGAAATTATTTGAATATTTAAACAAAAAATTTTGTTCAGATCGATAAAGCAAGAATAAATGTCATCGAGAAAGATTAAAGTTTAAAATACAAGATATTCATTAAAGTAAGACATATCCTAGACCTTTTAGTTTGGACAAATGGTGAGTAAATTAGGTTTTGTTGTTTTTTACAAGTATAATTTTCCCATGTGAATTTTAGAATTAATAAATTACCATTTACTCGTCAATCCTTTCGCATTGTATTAGTGGTTTGCAGCCATACATTCATTTTCGTTCTTTTGATTGTTTTAAAAATCAGATGGGCTCAATTTTAAGCAATTCATTTCGTTCTTTTGATAATTTGAGAATCCGTTGGGCAATTTTAAGACATATAAAAACCAATATAGGATTGTTTAGAAAGTCTAGACATCCAGGACATTTTGGTATGGAAACATTTAATCACTGTCTAATGACAAAGGAAAAAGTAGCATTTAAATTTCACTTCAAAAAGTAGATATAACCTTCGCAAAATTTATTCTTTGGGTTAATTACCTTTTATATCCCATAGCTCAGCATTTGACCACATAATTCCTTATAATAATACGTTATAAAAAAAATCCTTATAATATTAAATTAACCGTTTCACCCTTTTGTTTTCATATAAGTGGTACTATTGAAATTTTTGGTAAAATCAACTGTCAAAACCCAAAAAAAAAAAAAAATCAAAGTTTCTAAACCAAAAAAAAAAAAAAAAGAATGATAAAATGAAAGTTAAACCATTAAGACAAATATTTTTTCCTTCTTGTTCTTTTTGATAAAATGATTATTAAATCTTTTTTTTTTAATAAACATACACTATTATATGGAGAAGGGGAATTTTGGTGTTAGTGGGATTCGAACCCTGACTTCTGGGGTGGAGTCATAGAGTTTTAACCGTTTGACTCTCTATTCCTTCTCAACGATTAAACCGTTTAAGACAAAAAAAAAAAAAAAATTTTCTTCTTGTTCTTCTTCTTTCGTCCGCGACAGCAAGTCTTTTCTTTTTCTTTATTGATGCATTATTTGCAATTGTATAATTTTTTAAACTACTTTCATAATTTTGGTCAATTTTTCTTCATTTTTAGCCTACACCTCCTATTACGATCTTATTAAAGATGAAACATAAGTCACTGGGCTAACGGCCAATGGTCTAGAGAGACCTTTAAGGTCCCCTGCTACAACTGCAATAGTTAGGAGATTTTCTAGGAAGGAGAATTTAGGTAATTTTGGAGAGCCATACTCATAAATTGTATATGGCAAACAGTTTAGAACTTCACTTAACACATCATTGGGAGTCTCATCCCGAGACAACAAACATGTAATACAATGGCAATTGATAAAAAAAAAAAAACAAAAAGATGAAACATGATCAAATCTGAGTGCCTCCATCCGATGGCTTTCGCAACCGGAGTCGAAAATGGTAGAAAATTTCAGATCTTCTAAGAGATGGGCCTCTTGTGTTGGTACTGATGGTGGTGGGCTGTGGGCTTTTGGTGCTGGTGGTGGGCCGTTGGTGGCCGTGGTCAGTGGTGTCGGTGGGAGTCATGGAGCCACCACTGTTGAAGTGAAGATAGGCTAGGTAAGAAAACAAAAGAGAGGAGAAAGAAAGAAAGGGCAAAAAAAAAAAAAAAAAAAAAAGCATAATTGGGGACTCATCACTGTTGGGTTGGAGAAAGAAAAATAGAGATGTGCTGGGGCGTCCGGTAAAATTGCAACTTAGTCACTCAAGTCTTTCCTTATTCTATTTTGATACCCCTGCTTAGGAAAATAATTATTGTCTAAATTTCCAAAGGAAGGGATGAATACCATCTTTGTCCATCCTCACGTTAAGATTAACAAAAAAATTTATGGTACCACTTCACATGACAACACCTTTTTTTTTTTTTGGGGGGGGGGGGGGGGGGGTGGTAAAGTGACCATTTTTAAACCGTAGGGAATCATGTTGTCCAAGACTAAATCACAGGAGTTAAATAGTAATAAACCCTTTATTCCTTGGGACAATGCTGGATTTATGAGGAGTTCATGAGAATGATGATAATAATCAGTCTTTTATGCAAATATATGTTAGGGAAATTTGATTCAAAAGAATTGGGAAATAATTCATAACTGCTGAGACAAGGTACAATAAAAGTAAAGGAAAATCAAGAGAAATGAACATATTTCTTACTTAAATTATTTTAAATAGCTTTTTTGTCATAGTTCAATCCCTATCCAATTCGTTCAATAATTTAAATTTTGAGAGCGAGTAATTGTTCTTTTTTAGAGTTTGAAAATGTTAGCTTTTAACATGTAATGCGTAGATATAAGATGTTGAAATTAATGATAGAATTTTAATTTTAGTGCAAAAGCCATAAAATTACGAGATTTTTGAACCAAAAGATCGTGGATGGTTATATCCTAAATAATTATTAATTGCATGATAGTGGTTATCAATCATTGTAACATTTATCTTTAATTACTTAAAGTGTAAATTTACTCCCTTGCAACTGATGATATGTGTAATTTTTTTCATAATACATTTGAAGAAATAAAAGTTAAAAAGGGACTAACTAACAATAATCTAAAAAACAATAAATAAATACAAATAGTCTTGCTTATGAGTGACTAATTATTTATATTCGTCTAGATTAAAATATTAGTGGAAGAATGTGTGAGTAAAAAAAAAAGTCGAAAAAATTGTTCAGAAAATATTTCATAATAATTTTGAAAAAGTGAGTTTGTCTAAACAGGTTTTTAACATATCTCAACGAATAATGAAAAACATGATTTTTTTTCTTTTTTTTTTTTTGTTCTTAAATGTTAATACAAAGATGGAACAAAAAATAATTTTAGATCCTAATAACTTTTGAACATTGAAGTACATTTTGCACAAACATATATTGCAAAAGAAGCAAAAAAATAAGGAACAACGAATTTATGCGGGGATTTCACTTTAGTTTTGGTCTCTTGTATCGCGTCCTTAGGGCACAAAATAGATATACGGTAGTAAATTAAAGAATAAATACAACACCTGTACTTATAGTAATACACTAATTTAGCTAAAGTTTCGAAAGTCGTGTGGGTGTATCATTTTCTGCGACTGTCCACTTTCACCCCTTTTTGGCTTTATATTCTGTACAAAAAAAAAAAGAAATCATAATAAATTTTTAAAAAAATAAAATATATACTACGTCTATTCAAATATTAATGTGCAAATTTAGCTTAAGTTGATTATTTGTACACGACGGTCCATGTTCACCCCCATAATTTTTTAGGGTTAAGGGATGAAATTCGAATGTCAAAGCCATATTATACACAACAATGACCCAGCCTTCAATTGCTTTTAGGTCATTTACAACGAGGCAGCCATGTGCCCAAATATTTTTGATCTATTAACAAAAAATCTAAACTTGCAATTAGATAATATCAAAGAGTAGTGTAAAATAAGATAATATCAAAGAGTTATGAGGTCACACTCTTATTATATTTGGCAATGCTTAATCAGTATTAATTAGAGGTGTCAACGAGTCGGGTTTGGGCCGGATTTGAATGTTTCGAACCCGAAACTCGACGGGTCTTACATTTGATTTCTCGAATCTAGATCCGTTTAGGTCCTGGTCCATTCAGGTCGGGTTCGGGTCTTAAAAATATAAAATATTTTTATGTATTTTATAATTATTATTTATTAGGTATTTAATATTAGAAGTGTAAAATACGTATGTGTATATATTATAATTGTTATTTATTGGGTATTAGGTATTAAAAGTTTAAAAATACACATATATAATTTATAATTATTATATATATAAACAGGTTTGGATCAAAATATAACATTTTGAATTCGACTCATTTTTTATTAAGAAAAAATCGATCCGGGTCCAAGTTTGGGTAAACTAAATTTTATCCTTATCCCGAACCAAAAAAAATTAACGACTCCGGGTCTAAACCCAAGTCGTTGACAACCATTGTATCAATGTATCATGTGATATGTCAAATAATATACAAAATGCAATCAATATCTTTTTTTATGTAAACAAGATACAACAAATATCTACCATTACACTGACACTGAGTAGTTCATTGTCCAGACACGTACAAGCACCCACGCCCATGACCCGTAAAACTTGCTTTCCATCAACAGTGGCCCCCGGCGAGACCGAGAATATCGTTTACGTACATAGCGTCCACGAGCAATCATACACGCATCGTCACATGGCATTGAAATCCGCAGCTGTATGCCACCGACACACAAACCTTCACGTGATCAGAATAGTAAGAGCAGGTAAGATATTTAGTGAACAAATGCACCTTCAAAATTAAGCTCAACCCCTCTAGCAATTGAAAATCCTAGGGTCAATTACAATTTTAGTCCTCTATGTTTTAAACTGATTTCAATTTAATTCCTCATGTTTCCCGTTTTATATTTTATGTAATTTCTCTTGTCCGTCTCCAGCTGAAAATACATGCCAAGTCCATTATTTGCGTAGGAAAATAAATTCTTATAATTCTTCAATATATTTGCCCATCCAAATTTATTATAGGAAGGTCCATTGTTATCCTTTTATAATGAACAATCTTCTTAACTGAAGGTGTTTATGAGTCTAAGGGTTCGTTTTCAACAAATTCTGATTTTTGTAAAATTAATTTTAGAGAAGTGAAGATCAGTTGTTCTAGATTTTAAATAATAAAATGCAAAACAGAGATTAAACAAGAGTATTTGAGAACATCACAAAACAGATTTTTCGAAATCAGAAACTAAGAGCAAGTTGAAAAAAATAAGTGTTGAGAACAAACCCTAAAATCAAGAGCTTGTAGTCATTTGCACTCAATATAATCCTAATTTTATTTGCTTAACTTCTGCTTTTAACATGTTTATGAAATTTGCATGTTTAATCTGCCCTCAAATATAGTCGAAAAGCAGGATTCAATCAATCAAACTCGTCCAATTAACATGGGGGATGCAATTAAAATGTATTTGATTTAAGGGGCCAATTGTTGATAAGTGAAATATGAGAGAATCAACTAAAACTATATAAAATATACTTGACTAGGACTACAATTTTCTATCCATTCCAGCAATGTATCAATAATAAACTTCATTATCTACAAAAGTGGAGCAATGATGCAATCAAAATCGACCCATGTGGGATTTTTCTTGTAATATACTCGAAGAATAATTGACCGAGTGCGTATGATAGGAGTGCTGAACACATGCACATTAGCTTTTCCCATCATGAAACTGTCACTCTTAATCCATTTTTGCCCTTTCCCTGAATTGCAGTTGCTAATTATATTTATCTAAGTGAAAAGTTTAGTAATTTATCAAAGAAAAAAAAGATTAGTATTTCTTTAACAAGGTTGGTTCATACTTCATCATATACATGGACCAAAGAATCGTCTTTTGCATCAACAGAAAGCTGTTTAAAAGTGAGAGGGGAAACTAATACAATTAAAAAAATACAGGCAGTTTAGTAAATGTATTCCAAAATTAACAATTGGACAAGAAGTTATCAAAATGTAAGACTAATTTGACTCTGCAATCAAGATGAGATTGTAAATAAGTCTATCTAACTTAAGCATAACAATTATCAAAAAAAAAAAAAAAAACTTAAGCATAACAAAAAGATTCTTATTTATGCAAGAAAAAGACATTGACTTCTACCTTATTTAACTAAACAACCCGTTTCTCCTGTTAAAACATCAATTCTCAACTAAACCTCAAGTAGAAAAACAGAGGCCCATTTTAGTAATTTCACTTGAAAGGTCAGTTTCACAGTATTATAAAATAAGAGGCTGGCGGCAGCTGTAATAGCTTGATAGTTTGACACTCCCCTGTTTAGTCTGAAAGAAGCAAATCTAAGACAAAAAACGCTTGCACAAATTTCAATACTGAAAAATGTACCATCAAGGTACCACTACTGGCAGACTAAGCCTCGGCATTGTTCTATTCCTCAGTATCTTTCTGCTCTCTTTTTCAAGATCTGCCACTGCTGCAACAGCAGCTTCTGCTTACAAGAATTATACCGTTGGTGATTCTTTAGGCTGGTATGACAATCTTGAAAATCCAAAAGTTGATTACCAAAAATGGGTTGCTGGCAAGAACTTCAGCCTTGGTGATTTCTTGAGTAAGTCCCTTCAACAACTTGAGCACAAGAGTTGTTGATCTTCACATATAACCATATTTAGCCGGACAATTATGTGTGTTTTACATGCTTGCAACTTCCAATCCCCGCCTAGTTCCCATCTTAAATGAAAATTTCAGAGATGTCTCATTGATTTCCGGATGGATTTCTTGCTTCTTTGCCTTGAGGATCACAACCAATGTTTTTGGTTGTTAATAAAGGATACTGATCGTTGGCTGTATCTGTTGCATCTAGTAGTCTAAGTGATCCATCTTGTATTAGAACTAATTAGCATTAGTCCATTATACGGGTAAGCCATAAATATTCTGCTTTCTACACAAATCAAGAATTCTTGCCACATGTACAGCAGTATTTCTTAGCATCTTATTCTTCATTAGTTTACATGAATTTGATGGATTAGCGTATATAAATTTCTAACTATACTAAAAGCTGTAATTAATTGAAACTGCTTAACTAGCTAATAATAGCATCTGGTTTCTTTTCTTTTTTATTTTTATTTTTTTTCCTTTTCATTAATGGTAAACAAAAAGGTGTATGATGTTAAGCTTATGAATTTGGACAAGAAGTTGGATAAAGGAATATATTAGCCTTTTACCATACGTAATCTGTTCTTTTACTTTTTATGCGGTGGAGGTTGGAGTAACTAAGGAATACCAAAGGATGATGGAAGTTAGATTCCATTTTCTCTTTTGGGTTAAAAAAGGTTAGATTACCCATGAATGTAAGCACCATATGTAACTCAAAATTCTGTAATCATGTTATGTATTAGTGGATGTTAGCAATGGATTTGACAATAACAAGGGGACAAACCGAAATGAGGGAAAAAAGAAATAGTTCTCACCTATCATGGATACCTTGCAGGTGTCCAGTATACTTTATCGACAATAATGAATAACAGCTGTATTTATGGCCTTTAGTCCCATTTCTATGGTACAGTTGAAGGGCTTTATTGTCTGTCAGAATAAGGCAATGGATTCCTTGACCACTTGACAAGTATGGTTTCTGGTAACATGGGATTGCAGTTTCGAGTGCTTTGATGATAAGATATTTGTGTACTTCGCAAGTGATGATCTGTAAAGTGAGTCAAGTTGCATACGATCTGGTACCTTACTCAGGATAATTTAAGGGAAGAATGTATAACTGTTTGGCTGCATTTACCTTTTAGTTCACTATAATCATTAGCTCAATCCTTACAAAAAAGCAAGTACCAATCATGACCTTGATTTGTCTCTGAGATTTAGGCTAGTAATCAATTTGGGCAAAGTGGATGAGAATCTAAAAAAAATGGGTCATTGTTAAGATTGTCATAAGCCTAACACTATTAATTAAACATGCAAAATGGAATTTAATCTCTTTCTTGTTTCGGTATACTCTCTGCTTACGGACGAACAGAGGAGGGAGGGGGAGTTGGTTTGAGCAGAACAAAACTAATTATTCATTCTGCTCTTTTTATGATAGACTTTCTATTATCTTAGACTATTTATGAAAATATGGCTAACAGTTGAATGAAGTTGCTTTTCACATTTTTGCTTCAAATCATTGTTTCTCTACTGTTAATCACAGATTTTCTGGCTTTATTTTGTGAATGCAGTTTTCAAAACAGACAACAATCATTCAGTCATCCAAACCTATAATTTCACAACCTACAAGCGTTGCGACTACGAAGATGCCTCAGACAATGACACGATCCAATGGTCATCTGCAGATCCGTCTTCAACTTCTCCTCATCCAGTTTCAGTTGCAGTGCCTCTTGTCAAGGTGGGAATGACCTATTTTTTCTCAAGTGACTATGATGGTGAACAATGCAAAAATGGCCAGCATTTCAAGATCAATGTGACATATGGTCAAGGTCTGCCACCAAGTCTTAGAAGCCCTTCTGAGGAAGCCCCGGCACCAGTGAATCCCGACTCCGGTAACGATGATTCTGCACCAGATACCTTAGTTCCTTCAAATTTCAATCATCCACAGGACGTCAGTGATGATAATGAATCATCAGAGTCTGTTACTCTTTCTGCATTCTCTCATTTCTTTGGTGTTAAATTATATGGGATGATGATCTTGCTAGGACTTTACGGTATTCTCTAGTTAGGTATTCATTTTTCACAAATTAATTTTCCTTTCCGCCTTGTTACTAGTATTAGTCTTGAAATTTATGCAATCATTAGTTACTATTATACAGGAGAAAGCAAAATTATTGATTTTGTTCAATCTTTTCAGCTGTTTAATACATAGTATTAATACATATTCGAATTCATTTTTCAGCTGTTTGGTGTCGGATTGATGTGGGATGTAATAATATTCAATGAAATTTTAAATTATATTTCCTATACATGATGCATATCATTTCTTGATATTAATGTATGTATAGCAAGAAAGGGTGATTAGTGGTTGAGTAGTCAATGATATCCTATATACTTGCACAAGAATTATTTGGCTAGAGGGACCAGCTGCCCGTAAAATAATGCTCTTGTGAGAAATATAATATAGCTGATCAAATGTACACTTGCACTCCTTTGATGGATTTAGACTTTGCTATGACTGATAAAAAAATCAATTCTTTAAAGGTATGTCATTGATCTTTAAATTTGAATACAATGTAAAAGTTAAAGAAATTGGTGGCTTAATCAATTTTGAAAAAATTTAAGGCTTTCATTGAACTGTGTCAAACATTTTCATTTGGGGCCAGGCAGAAAATTTGTTGAAGTTATATCTTGTTGGTCTGTGTGTACAAAGCTTGTCTTAATTTGTACATGAAATAGTTCGGAGTTGAATTTGGTTGCGAAATGATTGTATTGCGAACAACCCCCAATAGAAAAATGTGCTCGAAATCATTTTTCAAAAATCAAAACGTAAACTAATTATATTAATTTAGAAGGGCACCAGGTATACTGCATTATTGGAGCTTTTTTTAGTTTTCTTCTCTGGAAATGTTTAATTTCTTTTTATGCCTACTGTTCCATGTTGTAATCTACTTGATAAGTGAATGTGCCATGAGAAAAACAAAAAATGCTAAGAATAGGGAAACAGGTGAGGTCAGAGGGCACCAGGTAATGCTAAGAATAGATATTATAGGGAATGAAAAGGTATAATTTCAGAAATCATAAAATTTAATGGTGTTTGTACCAACAACTAACCAACGCTGCCAATTTCAAGCTTAAAACTAAAACATTCAGAAGGTCATGAAAATGTTCAATATCTCAATTAACAAGGACTTAAATTGCTTACTGATAAATTACACAATTAAAATGACTATATTAAAGGGTAATTTAAGAAATATCCTTTGAGATTTCTAAAATTTCATCTCAATGTTTTTAATTAGAGCTTTTAATGAGTTGAACTGAGACGAAAACTCTATATTCAGGCTGTGTTCATTTGATAAATGACTAAACTCGGTTTGAGTCAACTATTAAACGAGTTAATATTTATTTTCGAACTTGGCTCGTTAAATAAAATAATAAACTTGAGATTGAATTCGAGTTCGGCTAATTCAATACAAATGAACTAAGCTTGAACAAGCTCAAACAAGCTCAGCTTATTTAACACAAACAAACTGAATTCGATTGAGCTCGGTTTGCTTATACAAACAAAAGCAAGCTCAATTGAGCTAGGTTATTTACACAATCAAACCAAGTTTGATTGAGCTAGAAATAACCTAAGTGTGAAAAGACATTACTACTTATATTTGTGAACGCAAATGAGTGTTCATTTGTTTAATAAACTAGTTTTTTTTTTCGAATTAGACTGGTATAACTAGGTGAATAGCTCTGTTTCCAACACTACATGTTAGGGTGTTAAAACATCATATATATTATAATTAATTTTTCCCTATTTTGTCAAAGATTGTGTTTAATATTTCCATTTATTCACTTTTTGATATTTGGCCTTAATGTAGGAAATTAAGGAAAAAAGGCTTTAATATTGCAGAAAATTCCAGAAGACTTGATTTGATAGAGCGTGACCACGGTCTACTCATGTTGAAGTGCAGGATTTGTGGACGTGAATTAGAAAGAAATCTACAATTAGAGGGTCCCACTTCCCTAATTGTGATAAATCTCATTGGAAATAATTCTTGATTAGCAAGAATTGGAAAGAAAAACAAAAAGGGAAGAAGTTGAATTGGAAAAGGAACAAAAGAAAGAAAGGAAATTGAATTTTGGAAAGAAAACAAAGACAAGTGCCGTGAATTGAGGAAAAAGGAAGGGACGGGAGAAGCCAAAAAAAAAAGAGAACATCTGCAACTCTTAAAAAAGGCAGCCTTTAAGTTTTAGTTAGAGTCTTCGTTTAGTTTTACTTTTTTAGTTTTTCTCTCTTCTCTCTCTAGAACAAATTCTTGTTATTTTTCTTTTGGTATTTGAAGACTCTTCTATCTGGTTGAAGGATAATTGAAGCTTTGGTTCATCTATTATTGTGAGATCTAATTGTTTTATTATTTTATGCATTTTTGGGTATTTATTTATTCTCTGTTTAATTCCAAGGTGATTGTGTTCATTCTTGTGTGATTATTCTTGTGCAATTAAATAATTGATCACTATTTAATTGTCAAATAATCTAAAGCCATCTAAAACGTCAAATCCGTAATTGTTTGATAGTTTTAGTATTAGTGGTGAGTGATTAATTCAATAGTAATAGAAACTTTTGGATTATATCACGGGAATAAATAATCTAATTTGAACAAAGCCTCGTAGGTATTTGTTGGTTAGAATTGGTAGCTTTTCTAGATTCAAAGCTGTTGAATAATTGAATCCTAAGGTCGTACCTAGGGTTATTATTTGATTAGGGAAATAATTAACGGTCGTACCTTGATTACTGACACAGTAAGGAAAGGTAGGTTGTTAGAGCTTCTCAATAACCATAACCAATTTATTCATGAACGTAGAAATTTATTATTGCATCGAGGATCAGTTAAATTGAACCAGAGTGGAAATTATTCCTTTGACTAGAGCTTAGTTTTGATTTTACTTCGTTTGACTTAATTTTGTGTTTTTCCTTTGAGTTTTTTAGGTTTAAATTTCTTTAATTTAATTATTCTCCAAACCCCCCGTTATTGTGATTTGAAATAAATAAATCGACCAGTCTCTGTGGATACGACCCTACTCACTACTATACTTGAATATATTTTTCTTGGAGTAGGAATTTATTTATTTTGCTGGTTTGACACCCAACACTACACATGCCTCATTACTTCTAATGTGACAAAATCTTTCCATCTATAATAAAAAAATTCATATAAAATGCTTGTAACATATTTTTTTTCAAATTAGTATCGCACAACTCATATAAAAAATTTAATAAAATAGATTTGAAAATGTGGAAAAAGTTAATAAGTTGATTTTAAAAATTTACTTATGGCATGCTAATCTAGTATATTACAACAAAGCTATTGATAGAATTAAAAATATAATTCTTGGTGCTTGAAAATGCTTAATAAAAGTTTGTTTGGGAAAATTAAGACATTCACTCTTGTACAATGTGAAGTGTGATCATGTAGACAACTTCATTATTACTACTGGACATTAATTTTCTACCATTTTTTCCTTTTGTAATTTTGAGCACTTTAAAATTTAAATTTTCTATTTTATTTTCTTATGGATCTAAGTATTTTTAAATATCAAGATAAAGATATTTAATTCTCTCCATCATTTTGTTATAATCTATTCTCTTTGCAATATGTCATAAAGAATTTTTTAAAATCAAATTCTTTCCTTTCTTATATATTTTCAAGTCACTTTTTAGTTAAACTTGTTATATTAGTTTTTTATAAGCCATGGGGAAGGTAAGTATAATATTAGAAACCTCAGAAATCTCATGGGAAGTTCCTAAAATTATCCTTTATATTAAACAAGATAAATGAGACAAATGCATTGAGAAGTGAAAAGATAATTTAGAATCATATCTATATATCAAAAAAATAAGGTTACGAATATATCTTATTTGATCAACCCTAAAATCCTAACACAATTCAGTTATTGGCATTGTAATTCAATGATCTTTTACACATGGACAAGTGCCGGACACTAGTTTATTACAATCGAAGCTTTTTTAATAGGACTTAATTCGCTACAATTGGAAATAATTTTAAACTAAACTAACTAAATTTGTTCTTCTGTTAAATCTATAACATATCACTATGCAATAAGACAAAACTCATTTGAGTCTCAGTAAAATTTACAGTGTTCCAATATACGACATTTTGATACATGATTATTTTTAAAAGAAATCAAGATGTAGCAGATGCAAAGCTTAACCATTACAATTCTTTTTTAAAAGAATTGTTTGAATTTGTCACTAACATAATGTCGTTTCACAAGATCAATTTTGCAAGAAAAGGGAAACAAAAAACACATTATACTTGAGGAATCAGGCCAAGATGACACTGGCCCCAAATAATTATAATAGTTTGCGATCTAAAATAAGGTAGCTGCGATCTATTTGACATTATCACTTGCAATATCGATTTTGTCAAAAAGGAAAAAGAAGACATCGTACCTGAGCAATCAGGCCATTGCGATTCTGACCCAAAATAATTGAAATAGTTTGTGATCCAAATCAGGTAGTCACGATCTATTTGGGCTACACAGCATTTTTTTTTTAAATGAAAAAACCTTGAAACGAACAGCCTAGACAACCGCAAATGTCGAAAACCTGACATGGGCCGTGATCGATTAACTGTTCAGGCCATAGTCTTACTCGAGCTTAATGCATTCATTGAATACAAATTTTTTTTTTTTTTTTAGAAAAACTAACTACTCAACTTTTCTTAGTCACAAAAAAAACTGAAGTATTTTGTTTATCCAATGGGTTTCAAAGCAGAGGATTCAAAGTGATACTAAAAGTGTCAATAACTGTTCAATTATATTATCGCGCGCCACTTTTTACATGCAGAATTAAAAAATATATTATGTTGATTGCTGATAAAAAAATTACATATGTTTTACTTATCTATTAGTTTTTATAAAGGACTCCAAACTGTACGTTGACCAAATTACAAAGGGTTTCGTGTAATTCACCAGAAATGCATTTATTTAATACCCTATCCTAACTACAAAATCATCATTCAAATTCACCCTTAATTTTGAAATCCATTTATTTGAAATTTTTCATAAATCCAAAACTACCAATTCAAATACACCCATAATTTAAAACCCTTCATTAAATCCAAACCACAAACCAATTTATTTGTACGTATTTAATGATAAATTAAGCCACATGATGTTTTACATATGGGGTTAACTCGACGGTTGAACCAATGACCATTGAACCAGTCACTTTTCTGGTCCAATTTTATTTGGTTTTCAAAACCTAGTCTTATATAAGGATACAGCCAGAAGGACCAGGACTCCGTTTTTCTCGCAAGCACAGCACCAAACAAAAAGAACAAGTTAAAAAATCTAAAAAAAAAAAAAAACCCGAAAAAGAAAAAGAAACAAAAGAATGACTGAATCACCGTCGTCGTTGTCATCGTCGTCGTCCTGGGTATCGTCAATGCTTTCCGGCAAGTCCGACACCGAGATAGAGGAGTTACTCGACCGGCTGCTGACTCGGCTGGCTCTTTGCGACGACTCAAAGCTTCAAGACTTGCTCTCCAAGCTTCTACCTCTCTCCATTTCCTCTCTCATATCTCAATCCCAATCCGTCAGAAATAAAGTACTAATTCCTAATCGCTTGGTTGCTTTAAATATTTCGCTGCTAGTTTTGTTAGAAATTACTTTTGCTGTCCAGTTGTAATTGGGTAGATTTTGTGGAATTTGAAATGAAAAGAGGAATTTTGTGTTTTGTACATATGCATAGTAAATTTAGGGTTTCACTGATATATAACACTCATAATAAATTGGTTTGGGGTTATAGAATTCATGTTATTAACTTGAAAAGTGTAAATGCTAGTTTTCTTGCTGGATAAGAAGCAATGGAAGATCGATTATTATTGTTTTTATGTTCTCATTTGCTAATTAGATGTTGTTAACTCGAAAATTTGCGAATGTTATTTTTCTTGTTGGATAGAAAAGAATGGAAGATTTTGTTTTAGTGATACGTAACATGCATAATTATCGATTTAGGGTATCTGGATTTGACGTTGTTAAGTCAAAATGTGTAAATTTTAGTTTTCTTGTTGGATAGGAAAGTAATGGAAGACTGACTATTTTTGTTTTTATGAACTCATTTGTCAACTAAATGTTATTATCTCAAGACGTGCAAATGTTAGTTTTGTTGTTGGATAGGATACAATGGAATATTGATTATTGGTTTTATGAACTCATTTATTGATTATATTTTTTAACTCAAAAAGTGAAAATGTAAGTTTTGTTTTTGGGTTGGAAGCAATGGTAGACTTATTGATAATTGTTTTTGTGAACACATTTGTTATGTAATGGTTGTGTTTTAGGTTCTTGAGATTCTAAACCATGTTAACAAGAGAGTAAAGCACCAACCAGAGATTGGTTTGCCGTTACTGGAGTTGTGGCAATTGTATTTGGAATCTGGTGCTACTCCAATGGTTAGGAACTTTTGTATTGTGTATATTGAGATGGCAATTGATCGGTCGACTAAGGAGGTATGGTTACTAATTTGGTATTGTGCACTTCTGTTTAAGGGGCAAAATAAAGTTTCTTTGAACGTGAAGTAGTCCTGTTTGGATACTAGATTGACCGAAGTCTGTTGTTTCAGGATAAAGAAAACTTAGCTCCTGCTTTTCTAGGAATCATTTCGAAGCTTCCTTCTCAGCATCAAGATATATTATTGAGAATCACGGCAAAGGTGCTCTCCAATTTTACTATTATTGTTGATCGAGGAGCTCGTTCTGTTCTATCTCTTGATTGTTTTATCCATATGTATGCAGTTATACAAATGGGATATGTTTACAAAACCATATTATATTCTATTTCTGCTTTATGTGTGCAAGTGGTTTTCATATTGTCAGTAGTTTCGTATGTTGCTTGGGGGAACATAGGAAGGAAATGATTCCCGTATGGAGGTGCTTAAGTATTATGTTATATGATATGTAAAAAGGAAGTAAAGAAATTACTACTACCCCGCAACCCACCCCCCTCCCAAAAAAAAAAAAAAAAAAATCAACCCATTGAAAAAATATAAAGGATCATTGTATAGCAGTCCGAAAAACAATTTGTAATAAGCTGTAGTTGTTAGAAGAAGAGTGAATTGAAGCCAGACAGTGTTGTGCATGCTGCACCTTTCCTTTTTTCCGGATAAACTCACTGGTTATTAACAGATCTTCTTGGTTGGTAAGAATGCCAGGTGTTGAATGTTTCTTGTTGATTTTGTTGCTTTTTATGGTTGATTCTTCTGAAATTGTGGATGTTGTAATTATATGAGCTTATAAGCAGAGGTTAATTTAGCCCATGAGTTACTCTTTGACATTGTCATGCATTTAGTTTGGTTAACTGATATAAATTAGACCTCAAACATAGAGCTGATTTGTTGAAGTGGAGGCCTTGTAGCCAGTGATCGCTGTGTTAGTTGTTTTGGAAGAGCTAAATATTTGACCTCGTAATTTGTTCTTTGTGAAGTCACCTATCAATCACTAGTAGCAGATACATCTTAGTCCATCTCCCTTTTCAGTGTCCCCTCCTATTTTATTGAGTAAAACTATTTTGGCTATGGATTAAAAGTCAATCAAATGAAGCACACCACAGAGGAGAGGAGGGAGGAAAACTGAGCAAGCAATAAGTTCTCACCAAAACTCTTTTGCTGTGGAACATATGCAGTATTAGGTCATCTACAATATGAAATCTATGGGAGGAGAACTAGTTCATAAGGTGGGAGTTGGCTGAACAAGAACAATGGACATATGGCTGTGATGGCAAATGAGCTGGAAGATGTCAACTGCTAATGTCCCGTAGCTGGTGTTAACAAAGTGAAAACTTCCAGTGCCCCATATCTGGTGTTAACTAAGTGAAAACTGATGAAAACATTTTTAGCACAGAATGCAAGTCTGGAATGAGCATACTAGGTAGAGACGATAGTAATAGTATCAAAACTGCTTTGGGATACTCCTTTACATTCGTGTTCTCTGTAAATAGTTGCATATTAGTAACTAACTTCCTAGCAAAGGCATTGCATTATGTATGGAACATGGTGGGGTGTTCTATTGGATGCAACAATCCACGAAGTGTTCAAATTTGTAGGTGATTGTAGTGGCTGTGCATATTGTCTTCTTAAGGTTGCTTAGTACTCTGTCAGCTATATTAAGAAGAATGGCAGTTTTGTAGGTTGAATGTGGGTAAGTTTAAAATAGAAATGACTGAAGAATGTATATGAAAGGAATCCTTTCCTTTGTAGCTTCTTCAGAAAGAAGAGCTTAACTTAGGCCAGCTGGACCAATTTTATATAGCTAATAACTTTATCCTTTCAAAAAAAGAGCTTTAGGATTATTTCCCTTTAAACATGCTTGCTTATGTGTACATAACTTGGAAAGGAAGCCATCAGATATGAGTGAGGGCATTGATCTTTTCCTGTACTGGATTCATGTTTTTCACTTAGTAGGAATTATTTACTTCCTACCTGTCCTGAATGTCAAATGTGCATGTTCTGAACTGTTGATGCACCCCATTTAAGATGAAAGTGTGTCATATGAGGGTTTGATTGCCAGAAATCTGATTTGCTGTTTAGTCATTGGGGCATAGAGGTAGACATGAAAAATTGTGTGATAAGAAGAAAAGCATATAGTTCAAGAGAAGGAAAACTTGCCTAGAACTCCGCTGTTTTCTCCCTAAAAGTTGCTCGTATCTGTGCATTAAGCATTCATGCATACAGAAGACACATGAACACAATACTGAAGTATCATTGACAGTTATTTAATGTTCTAGAATAATTAAAAGAAAAGGAACCATGGACCCCTTGGTTACTAAGAATTTGATGCTCTGAGTCCCATCCAAATTTTGACTATACTTAAATATAAGGTTATTGAGAAAGGTTTTAATGAGCTAATATAGGCTTATTTTCTGAGTTATCGAGCTAGGTTAATTCCAGAAGTAGATCAATGTGTTCTGTAGGCGTTGAAGTTGCGTCCTTATGTTTTCAGTTCGAAAAGCTATTATATGGAATTGAAGACTTTGAAATTCTATTTTTTTTTTTCCTGATAGAATAATTTTGGGTTATCTCTTTTTGCAGAATAACTGAACAATTTTCTCTATCTTCTTCTGTCTTTTAATTCGTAGACGATGTACTTAAAAGTATTACAAGCTCAATGCTTTTTTGTAGCTTTGGCAGAGCATAAGGTGAAGTCATTTGTTACAATTAGCCCTAAGTAGCCACCTCGCCTATAGGTTTATTTTTATTTTTTTTCTTTTTGAATTTCATCCCATCATGAGATCATTTGCCACTGTCCTACTGTTTTGAGGCGAATCTGGGTGAGCAACATCCTCAGAAGTAATTTGCCGATGAAGGATAGTAAAACGTCTTGTTGCATTAAAGGCTTATATTCGATGCTTGGTGTCTGCTGGACGTGGATACTGAGTTTCTAATGATCCTCTGTTTCAGGTGATTGGTGAATGCTATTCAACTCAAATTAATGATCAAGTTGCCAGAAAATATAAAGATCTTGGTGATTTACAGGACAGAGAGATATTTCTTGATTTTGGCCTTCAGATTCTATTATATCAGCCCATATCTCAAAGGTAAATGGACTAGCATTTTATATTGCTAAATTCTATTAATCTGTCGATCAGTGTTTGGTAAATAATCAAAAGGCGTTGACTCTTTGTAGTGGCGGATGCCCAGCAGGGCTTTCAATTACTCAGCAAGACCGTGTTAGTGGTAAAAAAATCATGACCAGTGACGTGCTTCGGAATAGAAAGGTAAAATTCCATAGAAGCCTAAGCTGATACTATGAGAATCTTTGGACTAAATGTAATACCATTAATTTTGATCATTTTTAGATGTTTGCATTTTTAACATTTTCCTTGCTGATTATCCCATGTTCATTCCATAGTTAGGGATCTTAAACATCGTTGAGGCTATGGAGCTGCCATCTGAACATGTTTATCCTCTCTATTTAGCTGCCTGTGCTGATAGGTACTCATTTCATTTGTTGTGGTACATTTGTTGATGTATGTTTTTGGGTATAAGCTTTAGATGTCCATCTTTTCTATTAACCATAAATGACGTTTAGTTTTTTGGATTTCCTCAAGTCAGGAATCTGTTGCTAGGAGAGGGGATGAGCTTTTGAAGAAGAATGCTAGTGCGGCAAATTTGGATGATACAAAACTGATAAGCAGATTATTTTTATTGTTCAATGGTATTAAGCATTATTTCCCTTGAAAATAAGTTGCTTTAATTGCAAAACTTGTTCCCAGTGATTGCTTGTGAGGAAGTATGGATTAAGATTCCTGGGTGTGGGGCATGGAATTTATGCTTTAATCAACTTTTTTTTTTTAATATTCACTCTTTAGTTTTGCAAATTTTTTAGATTCTAGAGAAATTTGAGACTTTATCGATGTGATTGTTGTGCATGTGTTGACCTTTCCAAAGGCAAGTACTAGCTTGGCATTCAAATTGCTCTATCAAACAGATTGAACAATTGCAGAGACCTTGATGACAATGTGCTGCAAAGCAAAATATAGTACCATATGGTGCAATGGAGATGGTAATATTTATGATTCAAGAAGATTGAATACCAGGGAGTTGAGAATTTTTCTTTGGCCTTACAGGAGAAAGTCTTTGCACTTTTGCTTCTAAAGGAGACGTGTATGTAAATTGCATTAAATATGGAATCTGGGAAAGCAAGTTTGTCATTTTGCCCATGGAGTGGGAGTTGGAGGGGCATTATGAATTATGAATTGCTGGTAATATTTTGAGAAATGTGACAAGGAATTGCAAATTGGTGAAAGTTCTATTTTTGTCAGGCGTAGGGGGTACATTAGGATTGATTTTAAAAAGGAATTTCCTATCTGCTATTGCGATTACCAAGGAAATTCAGTAGTTGATGTTGCTTCATGACATACCTGGTGATTGTCTTGGGAAATTGCCTTAAGATGTGAGTTTGAAATTTTCAGACCTTTCTAAGCAAATCGTAGGCCTTGATTCTCAGGTGGGATGATTATGAGCATAGGTGAGGGGTTGGGAAGTTGATGAAAATTTTCAAACCCTGTTAGAAAGATTAGCAAGACTAAGTCAGAATCACTCAAAAGCCGTTCACCTGCTAGAATGGGTAGTACTGGAAGAGTGTGGATCATGGTACCATTGGCTTTGATTTGGGTCCTTTGGAATGGGAATAAGCATGCGTTTTCTGATGCTATTGAAATCTAAAGAAGACAATGGTTTTTAGCAGTTTAGAATTCATATGCTTTTCGCTTACGTTCCTGGTTTAATAGTGTTAAAAATTTGTTGGTGAGGGAACTAACCACATCTCTGGAGCCAAATTTTGTCTGAAGAGCATTTATACATCTGAAATGAGTCTTGAAAGCACAGCGGATTTTCTGTTGTTGAAATATTTTGAACAGCAAACCATCCAATGAATATGTTTTCTTTTATTGCTTCTGGAAAATCAAATACTATGTATATAGCTTCCACCTCGTGTTTTGCTTCATGTCCATCTTGATATCAGGTTCATCTGGCTCCTCTGAATAGATTGTGTCCATCAAGTTAATTGGTCCACCGTGTGGGCTATGAGAAAAACCTCGTTGTTCCCTATGTAATATATGCTGCAGAAACTTGTTATGGTGGTTTCAATTTAATGTTCCAGGTTATTCTCTTGGGAAAAAGAGAATGTATTTTCTTTATGTATTATAGTTTCCAAATCTCTAGCAGTTTATGTTTTCTAATGTTTCAAGAAATATGTAACAATGTGTTTTTAGTGCTTGCATGGTTTAATCGGTGTCTTTTGTATTTTGGCCTCTGCCTCCAATGATTTGTTATCAGTTATTTGGAGGATCTCTAATCAGCAAGTTCGGCCATTTTCCTTCCTGAACTCCCTGCCTTTTTACTTCTATGTTTCTACGGTTGTACTTAAAATCCCCCTCCCCCCCTTCTCTTCTTCTTTTCTCCGAACTCCCTGCCTTCTTTTTAGCACATGTGAGATATAATACTCGTTCCCATGGCATGTAGGCAATACTGGACCTGAAGGGATTCCGCAAGAATCCAGAGTTACTCCTGGGAGTCCAGCTTTGAGAGTGAGGCTGATGTCTGTCTTCTGCCGATCGATATTGGCAGCAAACAGTTTCCCATCAACTTTACAATGCATCTTTGGCTGCATATATGGTAGGCAACTTATACCATTTAGATATTTTGTATTTTTTGGTGCCTCAAGTATTCATTGTCTTATTGATGTTTTTTTTTTTTTTTTTTGGGGAGAGGGTGCCTTAGATACTGTTTAAAAATGCTGTATATTTTGTTAAATTTCTGGTATGATATGTCTTCTTTTTTTGATAAAAGAATGTGTAATATTCCATGCCAATGGTTCTGTAAGTGACATTTCTGTATGTATCTGTTGGAATATTATGCGGATGTGATTTTTAGAATTTCAGGAGTAGTATATCAAAGGCATCTATGTTTCTTCCTTAGCATTTTAATTAATGATGAAATGGTCTTTTGGACTAGACGGAATCATGTGGTTTCTTTGAATGGGATATAGGAGATAGGGGGATTGATAGGTAAACGCACTAAGTTGAACAGAGATTGGAAGGTTGTCTTTTTTTAGTTATTTTTATCATTCCTTTTTTTTTTTTTGGGGGGGGGGGGGGGGGGGGATGTTCTGAGTATTTGGAAAATTGGGTAGCAAATAGGTAATATAAGTACAGGTTTCCAGTTATGGATCTTATAATCTTGGTTCCTCGGATGGAAAAAAAAACTTGTTTTGTTTGTGGTCTGTAGGAAGCGATACTACCTCAAGGTTGAAGCAGCTGGGAATGGAGTTTACTGTTTGGGTCTTCAAACATGTAAGCGTTTTGTGTTTGTATCTATTCAAATTTTTCCGATCACTGCTTCTGCTAAAATGTTTCTAAGAGACAGGAAAGGATGAGAACTGTTTATGATGGATAAAAGACATAAACATTGTTTTCCCTATTACCTATTTTATGGTCTGCATTTTTCTTTTTGGTTGTCTCAAATTTAAGTGTCCACGGTCAAAAGAAAAAGATCTTTAATTCTAAATTTTATGAAATGCCCTTCTTTGCTTTTTCGTGAGTATTCTTAATCTCCAGGACTTTGTATTCTGCTTCATTAAGTGAAATTTTGATATATTTATATTTTAACACAAACCATAACGCTATGTAGACGTGAACAAACTTCTTTTAAATGCCTTATCAAAATATCTGACATAAATTAGAACAGAGATAGTAGATGCCTTTTCTTAGAGAAGTGTTGGGTTGTTTACATACTTGGCCTGGGAACCCTTCTTTTGATGGTTGAGTTTTTGCTCCATTTGTGCAAGCTATTGGTATTTGAACATGTTTCAAAGGTACTATTATGAGAAGTAAATTGATGCTGTATGGATTTATTGCAGGAGAGAGATTTCTTAGGTGGTTATTTGTAGTTGTCATGGGCATCAGAACTTTGAGAGGGATGGTTGTTATCGTCCTATTTTCTAGTGGTGATTGTTGGATTAATCGACTTTGGGTAGGTGTGCTAGTGGTCACTTGGACATTGTATCTTAGACTAGTGATTGGTCTAAAAAATTTGTTTACCTACTACTTGTGGCTAAATTGATGTACTTGAAATAGAGACTGACTTTGTCTTTGGACTAGTTGTGATAGAGGAAGACATAATGTTAGTTGTGATTGATGAAGACATAAGGACTTTGACAGACGGAGATTATAACTCCGTTGTCATGTATGTTGTTTGATTGATGATAGTCTTTGGAGTTACTCTTTGTAAGTTGTGTTTAAGCATTTTTTGGGCCAATAGTTGGGCCTGCAGCAAGTAGCTAAATGCAGGATCGAGGTTGCTAAATTTCGAGCATATTTGCAGTATTGTGAAGAATAACGGATGGCATAGGATTCATAAGCCTTGTTCTCAGCAACTTAAAATAAACTATGAGCAGCTTATTGGACATGGGAAAAGGAGTTACGTTTGAAAGTCTGCAAGAAAATTTGAAACTACGTTTTGAAAAGCCAAAAGTAACTAAAGAGATGTTTTTCAAAATCATCTTCTTTAATTTCAAAGAGGCTGCTTATAGCTGATTTAAGCTGTCGACAACATGCTCATAGTTGAAGAATATTTTGCATCTTTTCTCGAGGCTTATGTCTGCAAACTAAAAAGTCATCACATGTTTTACATTTTGAGCAATTTGATTTTTCCTTTAGGGCTTTTAATGTTCAATGTGCCATGCTCTGCTCCTTACCTGGACCCCTGCAAAAAAAAAAAAAAAAAAAGAGTAAGAAGCAAGTAGAAACTTTCACCAACAATAACAATTCCTGGACCGAGTAAACTGTGACCTAATTTAACTTAGTTTGAACTCATAACCATATTTTCTGCTCTGTTAGAGCTGTGAAAATGATCTAATGTGTAGCTGATTCTCCAACATCACTTCCCCATCTGTTGTTGTCATAGAAATACATAAACCCATATTTGCCATTTAAAATGTAAAACCTGCTTAACATCCTACCAATTCGATTTCCTTCCTACCAGTCCTTGCATCCCATCACACCACACTGTGTTGTCAGGATGGAATCAGTTGGGGATCCTTTACCTTGAAAGCATAGCTATACATACCTAAGCACTACCATCATGAACTCATTGGTTCCCTAATTTATGAGTTGTCATCTCATTATTATTGCCATCTGTTTTAAAAAATACAATTGCACATAGGTTTTTGGAAGCACTGACCATACATGATTTACAATTAGAAAATGACTTTCATATTATCATCCAGATACTAGAAAATTGATATGAAATGTTGTTTGTTTTGTATAAAACAATTCCAAGGCAAAGTATTCTCTGACTGACTTGTAATTCTATGTTGCATGTTACCGTCCATGAATAAATACAGGCAAGGCCAGATCAGTTAAAGCTTATGGGCCCTGTAATACTCACTGGAATTCTGAGTTCACTTGATAATTATTCAACATCAGAATCAGGTGTGTTTGTGTTACGTCTAACAATATTCAAAACTCTGTTTTTTGGAGAAACTATTTTTTTCCCCCCTCCGATGAGTATTAGTTATATTGTGTTTATAATCGTCCATCCAGATGCTACTGTTAGGGAGATAAAAACTTTTGCCTATCAGGCAATTGGGCTGCTTGCTGAACGCATGCCTCAACTTTTCAGGTAATTAGTTTTTTCCAATCCTGTTTGCTGGCTCAGATTTTATCTCACTCATTTGTAACTTATAGTTGTTGTTTGCTTACTTTAGAGAAAAAACAGATATGGCTGTTCGACTTTTTGATGCTCTCAAGACGGAATCTCAGTTTCTGCGTCTAGTTATTCAAGATGCCACCAATTCACTTGCTTTGGCATATAAGGTAAATCATTTCGTCAGCGCAAGTATTTGTCGACTTGCATTTTCATTCTTATGAATTGTTGCCTTGTGTTAGGATGCACCGTCAAATGTGTTGAAGAGTTTGGAGTCACTACTTCTAAGAAATGCTCAAATGGTACATTTCATTAACAGGCCTGTTCCCATATTTGTCGATAGTTGGAGATCAGATTTTTGATCAAATGTTGTACGGAGCCATTATTACTTTTATGATATATATTTTCTTTTGGTTGTAAGGAACAAAGTGAAGTGCGATTTTGTGCTGTGAGATGGGCAACATCCTTATTTGATTTGCAGCATTGCCCTAGCAGATTTATATGTATGCTTGCTGCTGCTGATTCCAAATTGGACATAAGGTAAATTATCATGTTTTATTTTTTTATTCTTTTCCCTTGAAAGTTCTGATGGTGATTCTTCATAACTAGTTTGAGCCTTTTATGCTTGACAATTTTGTGTAGTTTGGAATTTGACTAAGGGGGTGTGTCATCAGGTAGCCAATGTATTATATAAGCAGCCATCATTATTTTTGTAATCCATCCTAGAGGTTGCTTTGGAGAAAGGTGGCTTTTTGAACAAGTGCATCTTACGAAACATCTAGTTTGGGAGCTTCATTTAGAACTGCTTATCACAGAAAATAGCTAATGAATGGTCTTTAAATGTTGTCAACATCTTCAAATACAGCTTATTTTTAGTTGAAAATTGGTTTGCCTGTATGCAAAAGCACCAATATCCTTACAAGCTTATATTCTGAAGTTGTCTTTTAATTGCTTTCTTTATCATTCCATTTTGTATCATTTGAACCCAGGTAACAACAGTCTTCATAGTTCATATTGAATTTGTTAGTTGCGCGGTGGGAAAGGCCAACTTCCTGAAAAAACTATGCTTTTCTTTGTCCAATTCTCCATCCAATTGAAGATTAGTGCATCCCAATCAACTTTTTGTGTAAAAGTATCTACATTTATCCCTGACATCCAACTTAAAACGAGTTTTGGGTACAAGGTGGAGAAGGCCAATTTGCTTTTCTCCCATTTTAAATTTACACTGAAAGTAGTATGCTTTTCTTTGTTCAATTCTCTGTCAAATTGAAAATTAGTGCATCGCAATCAACTTTTTTTGTTATTTTGTGACATAATGAATGACAGTTTAAAAAGGACCTAAGAAGTTCAATTTAATTGTGGAGGGATTATATTCTTAGGAGAAATGGGAAAGAGTATACTAGTGAAAGCATCACATTGAAATAATGAGAGAAATGAGAACTAGGATTTTCAATTTGCTGGATGACTAAATGTAAATTTAATGCTGTCTCTCTCCTTAATTGTTTCTTAGTTTTGTCCTCAATGATAAGGTGTTTCATTATGGATGTTTTACTTCCAGGGAAACTTTTCACTAAGCTCTCTTATGTTATAACAGATTCTGTAGTTTAAACTTTAATCTCAAAGATTATTTGTTCTAAGGTATCTTTAAATTAGTTCGACTGTTCACCTAAATTCCTATGGTTCTAGGGGTGATATTTGAGCCTATTGCTGCTGCTATTATCTATAAGATTTTCTCAGTGTTGGTTTTTCAGTTGTATTCTTGTCGTTATTTCTTGATATAATTGCACACTTGGTTTATTCAGGGAGATGGCATTAGAAGGGTTGTTTCCTGGGGAAGATCAGAGAAGGGCTCTTATCAAGGAATTTAATATAAGATACCCAAAACTTGCAGATATGCTAGATTATATTTTGGAACAGCAGCCAGCAGGCTTGGATTTAGCTGGGGTGGGAGCAAAGCTACTTTTCCCTTCAGCAACATATGTAGCTATGATAAAATTTTTATTGAAGTGCTTCGAGATAGATGTGAAGCAAAATAACATGTTAGATGATTCAACATTTTTATTATCAGTGGATAAACTGTGTGTACTTTTAGAACATGCCATGGCACATGAAGGTTCTGTTGAGCTGCATGCTGATGCCTCCAAGGCATTCATAACCGTTGCAACATATGTTCCACAGGTAGATTGTATGGGATTTCAACTTGAAATTAGTACATGGATTATGGCTTCATTGTTGGCATCCACTCCCTCTTTCCTTGTCAAATGGCACTATGGCATGTCATTTTCTGATTTGTGCTTCTGGTTGATAGGTAATATCATCCCGCTATGTTAATAAAGTGTCATGGCTAAAGCAATTACTGGGTCATCTGGACTTTGGTACACGTGAATCAGTAGCACAACTACTTGGAATTGCCTCCTCTGCACTTCCTGTCTCGGCATCATCTGATCTGATTTGCGAACTGATTTCCTCAATTAGTGGGACGCTGAAGCTAAGGTTGGAATTTTATATTACCAGTAATCTGTGGTACTTGTTATTATTGATGTCATGGTTCCTAGTCGTGCCATTATAATGCTTTTGAAATTTCTAGGTTTGAAGTGCAGCATGGAGTGCTATGTGCTTTAGGATATGTTACAGCAAATTGTTTGTTGAAAGCACCAACTGTAAGTTGTTTAATTGTGTGTTATCTGCACAAGTTGTCATGCTGTCTGAAATTTACATATGGCTCTTTTGACTTTCTTTTCTTTAATGAACAACAGTATATAGACAGTTGTTGTAAATAGGGATAGCATTTGAAGGGAAGGGTTGGGATGGGGGTTTATTGAAATGTATCTTTTGTAGATTCTTTCTTATTCAACATTGTTGGCATCCCAATCTAATTTGTCGATCCGCATAATCTGAAATTACCATCTCACTAGATGGTTTAAGTCTTTAAGGTAGGAGCACAGATAAATATTTATGTAAACTTTAATATACTCAGATGTGAATCCACTTTTTATTTTTTATTTTTTTATTGGCCATTGATGTCCTCACACAATAAAGGGGTTGTGGTGAGAATTTGATCCATGGTTGTTATTGTGCTTTGATATCATATTCGGTTATCTGCGTATTAATAAGCCTAGCCTGCTGCTAAGGCTGACCCTAACATTTAAATTGTTAGAGCAGAGAATAATCTATTTATGTGACAGAGGAATCAAAGTTAAATGGAGAATTGAAGAGTATGCATCCTACACCACTGTTTTGGCTGCCTTTCTTATACATGGATGTTACTATGGCAGAAAGTAGAGTTTGAAGCGTTGCCTTTGCAAGTTACTGTTCATTTTTGCACAACATTGTTTTTTAAGAGTTATCTGCTTGTCAGTTGAACTTTTTAGCACATTCCTCTTATAATTTTGACATGCTTCATCAAGCTTGCATCTGTCTTATATCTGTTTTGTAATTTTTTAAAATTAGTTCAAGTAGATATGTTTTGACAAACAATATATTGGTTTTGTCAAACTGAAAAATCTTAATGTTCTTTTTAGGGCAGGGTCTCAGTGTCACAAAAACATTTTTATTAATTCTAGGCACGGAAAGTGGACTGTCAGATGATATATGGTTTAAGGGTTCGGATTAACTGTCAAGTTCAAGACTATTTAGAAGATGTAATAGAAATGATCACAATTGAGGAAAAAGAGTGGTTATTGTTGGGGCAAAGAAAGAGAAAAGGTTTATTTACCTAATTTAAGGGCAAGTTTGTATTGTGACTCTTCCTGAAGATGCGGCCTTCCTCGTATGCAGATATCTAAATTCAGAGGCTGCATCTAAGTCTGCTGGAATTAATAGTTGATATATGCTAAAGCTGCAGGGGATAATGAGATTTTGGCATAGCGTTTGGTGGTGTTCAAAAGTGGAACCCACCAGTTGGACTGGTGTAACTTCATCAATTTTGGCAGGAAAAGAATCATTGATGTCTTGGTGTTGTGGAGTGTAGGAAGTTTTCTGATCTCATGAAAATCACCAGTGATTTGAGGGATAATTTAATATATCTTCGGGCGGTATAGAAATGTTTTTTATTAATCTACAGATTAATCTGGACAAATAATGGCACATGATTTGCTAATAAGGACATTTAAAAAAGTCAAATAGTTGGGATGGTATTTGATGTAGGGTCATCTTCATTACTTGCCATCCTTTACCGGCATTTTTATGTCAGTTAAGAAGGGTATGTGACATCTACACTTGTCATCTTCCTGTAGTTTTCAATAAATTAGCACTCCCTCCATCCCATTTTATGTTTCGTGCTTCCTAGTTTGTCTGTCCCAAAACTTTGCCATGATGGAAAGTCAAAAAATTAACTAACTTTTTTCCCATTTTATCCCTCTTATGCAGATTCCAAGGAAGAAGGTTAGATTAATTAATACTTGTGATCTATGAATTGAAGGGCATATGCAGGAACTTTATTTTTTCTAGATGAGTTGTCACCATCAAAGTCCAACTTTTGTCAACTATGTGCTTTTTTTACCATGACACATAAAAGAGGACGGAGGGAGTACTACAATAGAAAAAGTGACTATGCTATTAATATGGACTTGGGAGTCATATATTTTTCATCATAAAATATACCGAATACTTATAGGCCATCAAATTAAACACTAATACTCAATTGCCTAGAGAGTTCTCTAAATCTTTAATTTGGAGTCCCTCAGCTTTAAATCCTTTTTCATGCATATCCTATTTAGCAATTAATTGAGAATCTATTCATGTTCTGAACATCTACCATCAGATTTTTCAGTATTATTGGATGTGACCTCTGCAAGTCTCATTTGTACCTGAAATCATACAAGGAGAACCTTTGTTACTTTCTTTTTTCCGGATGGTAATTGCGGACTACAAACCTAAAGGTGTTTGGAATCCTGTGCTTAAAAATTTGGTTAGCCGGTAAAGGAATTACCATTTTAAAGGGATTAAGAAAACTCTCTTAAGAAATGCCCTATATTGTCTACACTGCCGGTCTTATATGGTATGGATCATATAAGACATTGTTGTCCACAGTGCTGATAGCTATGCCTCTTCACGGTTTCTATTTTTTTTTTTCCATAAATTGACTAACAAATTAGATTTGCAGTAATTTCATTTTGGGTTGCAGGTTTATCTTTTGTATTATGGTGTGTGATTTGTGGTGGTAGTGGAAGCTTTGTGTGTGTGTTCAGGTGGATGTTGTCTGACAGTATTGTGGAAGAAGAGAGAGAGGAAAAGAGAGAAGAAAGGGAGAAGAAAGAGGAAAGAAGTTACTGTTATGGACATGGTGTTAGAATGTTGGTGATTTATGGTGATAGTGGTGGCTCCATGTGTGTGCAGGTTGACATTTCACAAAGATTGAAGGAGAAAGATAATGAGGGAAAATAGAGAACAGGAAAGGGGAGAAGAAAGAGGAAAATTTACTGTTGTAGACCTGATGGTACAATATGGGTCCCAAGGGTTTTTCTTTTTGACTTTTGTTTAGCCCGCACATCAGTCATTTTGATGATTTAAACTGCAGTTACCAAGTGCAGCTGGTTTTTTTTTTTTTTTTTTTTGTTGGTATATTTTAAAGAAGAGGATAATATACAGGAATGGCTTGCCATTGAAGCCAGAATTTTTTTTTTTTGGGATCCATGAACTGGTGTAATTCAATTTATTTTATTTGTAAACAAATTAATTGATTTTCAATGAGTGACTAAATTATGTGAGATAGTACATCACCATGAATAAAACTAGATGAAGCTGCATTTGTTATTGTGAATAATGACTGCTCCAATATGGAATTTAATGTGCATTACGAATACAAATGATGCACTCTAAGATGCTGCTTGAAACTTCAGCACGTGTAAGGATCGAAAAAGTTTCTAATTGGAATATTTGTGCTCTTCCTTTTTTTTTTTTTTTGTCAGATGTTTGTTTCAAAATTCCTGCATTTTGCCTTCCTAAGATCGATTGTCGTTTTTATTGACTTTTTTCTGGAAACAGATATCTGACTCGTTGCTTCAGAGTACAGTTAAATGTCTAGTTGATGTTGTTAATTCGGAGACTTCTACTCTAGCTTCTGTTGCAATGCAAGCTCTAGGACATATTGGACTTAGTGTTCCACTTCCTCTGCTGCCTCGTGATTCCAGTTCAGGTACTGTTTATATATGCTTTGTGAGCTCAACAGAGGCTGCATAAAGGCTTCACAATTTGGTAAAGCTGAATATGTGATGCACAATGATTTTCGAATTGCAGTTACGGTTATAAGCCTGTTGCATGAAACATTAAACAAGCTTCTCTTTCATGATGATATTAAAGCAATCCAGAGAATTGTTATCGCTTTGGGTCATATGTGTGTTAAAGAGGTGTCCTCTTTGTTCCTGGATGCAGCACTTGATTTGATATTCAGTCTTTCCCGTTCTAAGGTTTGTGAATCCTCATTGAAGTTTTCACATCCTTCTTTCAATTCCATTCTATGGATGGTTGAATTTTGCGTATTCTTTTACCCATTTTGTGTTTGGGCAGGCTGAGGATGTCTTATTTGCTGCTGGTGAGGCGCTTGCATTTTTGTGGGGTGGTGTTCCTGTTACTACTGACATGATTCTCAAAACAAACTATTCTTCACTTTCCATGACGTCAAACTTCCTGATGGCCGATGTTTCCTCGTCTTTGTCAAGTTGTAGCAAAACACATTCTGAAGTCAATGAAGACTACCATGGTGGAGTTAGAGATGCAATAACTAGAAAGCTATTTGATGGACTTTTGTACAGCAATAAAAAGGAGGAGCGGTGTGCTGGAACTGTCTGGCTACTGTCACTGACAATGTACTGTGGCCACCAACCAACAATCCAGCAATTACTTCCCGACATACAGGTTTGTCATAAGCATTAAAACATTGCTGTAAAGTGAAGTTTCTAATCATGCTTCCAGCAATTGCAGTTGAAGGAAAAAAATTTAATGCACCAATGAATGGGACTTTCTTTCTTTCTGACCTTGCTTTTCTTTTTCTGGTATGATTGGGTACTTGGGCGGAGAAAACATGGAGTAAAGTTATCACCTCTGCCACAGAATACAGAGTTTGAAATGCCTTTGAACTTCCTTACAGTTTAGAAAGTATCAAGAGATACTGTCTAAAATTAGGACATTTTGGCATTTTATTATCCTGCAATGACCATCTTTTGAAAGCTTTATTAGTTGAAAACTGCAGGATCAGCATGGCTTATTTTTTCTGTTTTGTCATTACATGCTTAACTGGAAGCATCCTTTTGTAAATAAGACGAGCGTGTAGTCTGTCTTAAAGCTTCAATTTTTAGAGTTTTGTTTTGGTAACGAACAGGTCTAATATCTAGCATAGGCATTTGGCAAATTATTGGCAGTGATGACTATGGCTTCTTCTCTGGAAATGAAATGATTTTGAGTTCACAACCAATTTAATATAACAGAATTTTGTGCCGAATGGCCGATGCCTAAAATGTATTTGCTAAATGGGGCTTGACTTTTTAGGTATTATAGTTTTCTTGCTTAGTGGTATTGACTCCTGGGGGTGGAAATGGATCTTTACCTAAAGTTCATGGTAAATTTATGGAAATGATAAATTCCCTTACAAGGTAGCCTCATCTACTCGCAACATGGTATTTTCTAAGCAAGATGAAGTGAAAGAGGCAATTTTGGGAAGAACTATTGTCTCCCTAAATTTAATTGGATAAAGTAACGATCCTTTTAAGCCTTAAACTGTATATAAAGTTCAATCAGCACTGCTTTCTTGAAATCAAACTGCTTAACATGCACAAGGAAGAAAAGTTACTGTGATTAGGGATGAAGCTTTGCTTTTTAGGGGAAAACCAGTAAAAAACCATGAATGGAGCTGATGTAGCAAAGCCTAAATAAGCAATTTTCATAAGCTGTATACATTGCGTTACAATGCTAGGAACCAGAATATATGTCTAATACATGCATTCTTACACATCAAGAAATTTAAGCAAAAGGGAATTACCTCTAAAACTCTTAAAAAAATCAGGAAACGGGTAAATAATTCCAAAACTTAAAATGACTACGCCGCTATATGATGTTTGTCGCAACTGTGATTGAGACAAACTTTATGATTGTCCCTAAATAGAATTTTTCATTGTGGTCTATTTTATAATATGAATATGAAAAAATATAGATCAACCTTAATATGTTGTGCATATGGGCCTTTCTATTTGTGTATGACAGAAAATTTTGTCCATTTGAGGTATCCTAATTTTGCTCTTCCTGTCTGCTGAAATTTATGAAATATCATGCATTTTCGAATGTGTGTGGCTTTTCCTGAGTTTTCCGTTCACTTTCTTGTTCTTCATACTGTATCTAAGTTTCAAATTTCTTGATTAGATTGAAGACAAAATCAATCAAATCTTGCTTAACTTTGTAAAGTGTATCTCAGGCAATTCAAGTCATCATTATCCTTGTAAAATAAAGGAGTTTTTGACTGTATAGGGGCGCCAAAATATCACGTTACATAAACTAGCTTTTATTGTTGCCAAAATCGATTTTGTAAGGAGCAAGATAACTGCATCATAAGATATTAGGTGGGGTTGGACTAAGAACCTCATTGGATCTGACCGGGGATCTTAGTAAATGGCTTTGACCTACTTCCAGGAGGTGTATAAGGATTTGTAGAAAAGGATTCCATAGAAATTTTAAGTAGGGAATTTATGCAACAGGTAGGAAACAAGAAATTGGATAACAAAATTGTTAAATATAATGGCAACTATGACCATAGAAGAGGGATTGTATTAATCTGTAGTGTGATGTGCCAGAGAATGTGCAGTGTGGGAGATAAAAAGTTGAACAGATACCTGGAGAAGGCATTTATTAGAAACTGAAGGTTATCCTGTTGAGTAATACTGCATATAGTACAAACATATATATATATATTTTTTAATTATTTGTCCATGTATACTAAATCTTGTGTAAGTTCTATTTACATTAATTATTATTCAACTTTTTGTACGGTCTGTTCTTCACTGGGGGAAGGGTAGGTTAATGTTTCAAATGCAATCAAGTTCTCTTAATACGTCATCCTGTAAGTTACATAGGTGAGGAAGAAGTGAACCTTTTCCTGTGAAGGAGAGTGGGAAAGTTTTGAGGATCCCATTCTTCTGATGTTGACCATTGTGATTGAAATTATGATTGAAACCTCACTAAATCCAGAGTAACGGAATCGTATTCCTATTATGAATGCATCTTCATAGAAGGAAATATGTTTTCTATCATTGCAGAGATTAAACTCAGAACTGAACCAATGATGACACATCATCAACTCAAACATGGAAGGATGTGAAATTTTGACTACACAACTATCTTATACACTTTTATATTTGAATGTTTATTCCTTCTGCAAGAGTTTTGTTTGTTCAAAATGAGAATTCTAATGCACTGCTGGTATTGATGCAGGATGCATTTTCGTACCTTCTTGGAGAACAGAATGAACTCACACAGGAGCTTGCATCTCAGGGTCTCAGTATTGTATATGAACTAGGTGATGCTTCAATGAAGAAAAACTTGGTGAATGCACTAGTTGGCACGCTAGCTGGTTCGGGGAAGAGGAAAAGAGCTGTAAAAGTCAGAATGTGACCTCATATTATTGTCTCTGAACTTTCTTATGCATGTACTCTTTCGTCTAATTTACATATCAAATTTTTTCAGCTGTCAGAAGATTCTGAAGTGTTCCAAGAGGGTGCAATTGGTGAAAGTCCTAATGGAGGAAAATTGAGCACTTACAAGGAACTTTGCAGCCTGGCAAATGAGATGGGGCAGCCGGATTTAATATACAAATTCATGGACTTAGCCAATTATCAGGCTTCTCTAAATTCCAAAAGAGGTGCAGCTTTCGGGTTCTCTAAGATAGCCAAGCACGCTGGGGATGCTTTACAGCCATACTTACGCTCGTTGATTCCAAGGCTTGTTCGCTACCAGTATGACCCAGATAAAAATGTTCAGGTAAATATATATCAAGCTCTGAACATCAGAGTTAATTATATTCTCTTATAGCACCATAACTTTCTTCTACTTAGTTTGTTTTACGTCCATTTCGGCTCATTAGATCTTGCAACCAGCTCTATATCAATTATCAAGTGTACATTGGCTGCTTCTCCATGCTTATTGTAGGTTGTAGATTTTACTTCTTGTGATATTTGTTTAACTTCTGTACTTTTCTTATTGCTAATTGTTTTACCATTTTGCTCTAGGATGCCATGGCACACATCTGGAAATCACTTGTGGTTGACTCAAAGAGGACAATTGATGAACACTTGGAACTCATTATCGATGATCTTCTGATTCAGTGTGGATCAAGGCTATGGCGTTCACGTGAAGCTTCTTGTCTTGCCATTGCAGATATAATTCAAGGGCGTAAATTTGATCAGGTAATCAGGTTGATATATCAAGACCTTGTAGTTGGAATGGCTAATTTATTTATTGTTGGAATATAACTGCACGAACTTAGTAGTGAATCATAACATATAACCATGTATTTTTTGCATCTTCTTCATGTTTGATATTAAAATTGTTGTTTTCAACATACTTCGTCAGATGTTAGCTTATATAAAACCTACATGTTTTAGGGAATTGCATTAGCAAAGTTGGTAGAACTGTATTGTTGCTCTGTGGACTTCTTGAAGTATATAAAACCTTTTCTTTATCATTGGGCTAACAATTTATATCGATCACCGTGCAAGTCATTTTCTAGCAGTGAGGTTATGCACGTTATCAAATTGAAACCTATTCTTTCTAATCTGATGCAGGACAGCCCTAGATGTGAAATTATGGAATATCCATCAAATTATGGTCCAGGAACTTGTAAAGATAGGAGGAAGAAAGGTAGAAAAAGAAATCTACAGAAAATAACAAATTTTAGAATCTTTTAGAGGAGGGATTTTAAATGGAGTCTCATGATTAGAGATTCAAAACCTAGAAGGAACCTTTATTCCACGTCAACTTTTTAAGAAACTAAGGGCATTGCTTAATCGAAATGATGCCTAGGATTACCAACATATTTTAACCATTCTGAAGCCTAATAGGAAAAAGACTTGTAAAACCAAACCAGAAATCATCAATAAACAATAAATACTGTAGAAATATGTAAAGATTACTGTATTTCTCCTGCTATTTAAATTACCGAAAGACTCGCAAAAGTTTCAAGGCATCATAGAAGCTTTTTTAGAACCTTTTATTCCTTGACTTTATTAAGTGCTACATCATGATGGCTCTTGTCAATCTTGTACTAAGTTCACCTTGTGGATAATATGATATTGTTTGGTACACAGTATTTTGGACTCATCCCTGTACAACTTACGTCTTAAATCTCTTGGTGTGAATTGTTTGATGCAAAGTATTTTGGACTCTCCGTTCCTGTAGAGCTCACATCTTAAATCCCTTGAAGATATTATCTGGTATATCAACCAAACACGTAATATTTCTGATCTTGGAGATCACATATATATTCGTTGCTTACCTTCTTATAAATTCCACTAGCCTCTAAAAAATATTCAAAAATATGACACTGGATAAAGTTACTGGTTCGAATTTTAAACTTTTGCATGTGCATCTCAGGTCTCATGGTTAAGCAATTTCTTAATTGCTGTGATACTCATTTCTGCAAATCAAGACAATTTTTGAATCTGAAAAACCAAAAAGTATGACTATGTAGCTTCAAATAGCACCTTTTGTTCACCGAGGATCAAAAACAATGCAGCCTCATTCAAACTGTGGTTTTTGTGTAGATGTTTTTTACCATATGGCATTTTCTATATGTAAACTGTCATCCATGTCAGAAAAATCTTTATTTTTAATAATCTATTTACTAGAAAGGGAACGTGTGCATTGCATGTTGAACATAACATACTAAAATTAAGTTGAGATGATTCAATGTAGAAAGTTGATCATCAGTAGTGTTCAGAGTTTATAAGCAGATCAGCTACCGTTAACGCCGAATAAACTGAAACCTCTTTTGATGAGATGATAATCAAGTAAGATATTAAAGAATGGAAGAGTCTTGATGTCACTTTCTGCTGCCAACTATGTTTCCATTGTGCTTGGGCAATTGACAAGAACTCAAATTCTGTGTGATTTAGCATGTTAGTATGTGGACATAGATGATATTAGTCCATTTCAATAATCTAGGGTTATTTACTAAAATTTTGTTGTTTTTAATCAAACTTGAAAAAATGTTGATGTTTTTATCTGTATTACCAAATTACTGAATTGATCTTGGAATATCAATTTTAAGTAAAATTATTTTTTAAAGAAAATCACTCCCCCAACTCTCTAGCTCCTCCTTTTACTTAAAGTCGCTGTTGGGAATGTCGACTTTAAGCATTATTCTAATAAACCTTCCCAGGGAAGGTTTATTAGAATAATCCTTAAAGTCAATATTCCCAACATCAACTTCAGAGTATGTTGGAAATATTAACTTCAAGCTGAGTTTTAATGAACCTTCCCTTGTAAAGTTTTTGCTTCTCTCAGATCTCCAACTCCTCTTCCATGTGAAGTCAATCTTCCCAATATCGACTTTAGAGTCAATTTTGGGAAAATTGACTGCAAGTAGAACCCCAAGATTGATTTCAAGAACGCAATCTCATTTTTTGGAGTTTTAACTAAAATTGCTCTGGACAAAATTGACTTTAAAGTCTATTTTCTGAACATCAATTTCAACATTTTGGGAATAGAACAAAAAATCAATTTCTCCTTTTTTTTTTTAATTTGATGAAATTCTTAAATTAGGCTTCCTGTAGAGAAAATTTTCAATCTGCATTCTGAGAATAATATTATACCAAGAATAAAGTCAAATATATAAGAATGAGCAAATCACAGGAACTACACAATGGAAATCAAAATACTGGTGTACCCTTTTTATAGCGCTTAGAATTTGATTTCCTTCATTGAACATTAACCATGTTTCATGTAAAAAAGCGTCAAATGCTTCTTACTAAGCCGCAATTCATGAAAGCTAATTTATCTGATTAAGTTGCAGAAATTCTCAAGGATTTTTCTGTTGAAATGCAAGACAGCAATAGCATAGTCATTGTTATCCTGTTCTTCTGCTTAGCTACCATGCATAAGTACGTTTTGAGTGGATTCTCATATGACAACATTTTGACACTCTGGTCTATAGGTTGAGAAGCATTTGGGAACAATATGGAAAGCTGCTTTTCGTGCCATGGATGACATAAAGGAGACTGTACGTAATTCTGGTGACAGATTATGCCGTGCTGTCACTTCATTAACTTTGAGGTTGTGTGATGTCTCTCTTACACCTATGTCGGAGGCAAGGCAAGCTATGAACATTGTATTGCCTTTATTGCTAACAGAAGGAATAATGAGTAAAGTTGATAGTATTCGCAAGGCATCCATTGGAGTAGTCACAAAACTCGCAAAGGTGGGTTCTGTGTTTCACATTGTTCTGCTTATAGCAACGTCCTGTTTCATAAGATTTATATTAAGGGCTGTTAATTGGCTGATGACCTTTATCTTTTTTTGTGGCATTCATGTAGTTTTTGACATACTTCACTGTCTGTCATACATACGTATATCATATAAAAGTCTGCTTGTTTGTTTGGTGAGCCTTTTCATTACTGTCCACCTTAAAATGCCTGCTTCTTTGCAGTGTTTTCTGCGATTGGAATGAACGTTGCATTTAACTTTGGATAGTGCCCCTTCTAACTTGTTTATGCTCAAACTATGCCATTATGTTTTAGGCCTAAATCTAACGCTATGAATTTCGATTTTCCTCCGGAAATAACTTACAATTTTTTGTTTTTGTTTGGTCAATTCTGGATAAAGATGTTTGAATTGTGAAGTTCTTTTTAGGATGAATCAAAGTTATTTTTGTTCTGCTTTAAAGAGAAGCTTACTTGGATGAGTTAGTTTTTTTTATAGAATGAAATCTTTTTCCTAGATGTTGATTCTTGAAGAAGTACACACACAACTTGTCATGTATGAAGTGTGCTGAGCAGCACTAGAAGTCTACATGTTCATTTGATAATTACGTTGTCGAATGACACAAACAACTGCATGACATCCTTGATTTGATTTTAATATGGATTGTACTAGTCTTGTATTCAGATATAGTTTCAGGCAGCTAAAGAGTTTGGTGCTGTAGAATTTTTTATCACTTATGGTCTATCCAGATGATATACATGCCTCCAAGTAGGTTAATCAATTGATTGGGATTATTTTGGATTTTAAGTGTGTGATAATTGCAGTACAATGTGCTTTACTTGCAAATGTTTAGTGTATTTTGCATGATAAGGTATGGAGAGGATTATCAGTGACCAGCTTACTTTGATATGATTCATAAAGGTTGTTGTTTTTACAGCTCTTCAGGATTTAATATGTTGTTTGTTGGACATAGCAATACTGTTAATACCTGTTATGTGTCTTTACATCTTGGAAATTGAACTGCGTTGACATACTTTGTGGTGTATTTGTAGGGTTCTGGAGTTGCAATTCGTCCACATTTACCTGATCTTGCTTGCTGCATGCTGGAAAGTTTGTCAAGCCTCGAAGATCAAGGACTAAATTATGTTGAGGTTTGTGACAGTGTTGAGGTTCCTGAACTATTGTTAAATTTCTTTTCCCAATGTGCAGTTGCATGGTGATTATGCCTGTCTAGAATATGTCTGCCTTTTCTCTTGCTATTTATCGGTTTAGTGCATTTGCCTGGAACATGCACTGAAGTTTTCTGCCTTCAGCTTCATGCAGCAAATGTTGGAATTCAGGCAGATAAGCTTGAAAACTTGCGTATTTCAATAGCCAAGGGTTCTCCAATGTGGGAAACTCTGGACTTTTGCATAGAGGTTGTTGATATACCATCGCTGGAATTATTGGTACCCCGTCTTGCTCAGCTGGTTCGTTCTGGTGTTGGCTTAAACACTAGGTATGTACTTTTGTCTATTAATATACATAATGGAAAAGCTGATTATTGGTTCATGTTTCATCAGTCTGTAAGGGGTTTTTCTTCGCTCGTCAATTCTTTCTGTCGGTTGTGGTCTTTTCTTAAACAACTTGCGCATCTTTTATAATGAAACTCTCCTTTCACACACCACCCTGCAGCTTGAAATTGCATAATCTGTTGCTTTTTGGCTATTCCCAAAGAAGCAGTTTGAATTTGATGTCAATCTGTTATTGTGGATTTGCAAAGCAGTATCAAATGTAAAAGTGATCTTAAAAGTTGGCTTGTTAAATGTGATGAGGCTTTAGTTGAGTGCATGTGAAACTGTGTTTTAATGTGTTGTTAATTTTATTTATCAACATGGTCACAGGGTGGGTGTCGCAAGTTTTATAAACATATTAGTTCAAAGGGTTGGTGTCGATATCAAACCATTCACAAGCATGCTACTGAAGCTTCTATTTCCGGTCGTTAAGGAGGAGAAAAGTATAGCATCTAAGCGTGCCTTTGGAAATGCTTGCGCAACAATCTTAAAGTTCGCAGTTCCTTCTCAAGCACAGAAGTTAATTGAAGATACGGCAGCTCTGCATGCTGGCAACAGGAATGATCAAATTTCTGGGGCAATTCTTTTGAGAAGTTATTCTTCTTTGGCCAGTGATATATTGAGTGGATACAAATCTGTAATCGTACCAGTTATTTTTGTTTCAAGGTTAAGTCAAAGTCTCATCTTCATTACAGTATTCAGATACTATACCTTGCAGGAAAACTTAAGTATTTGTTCCTGTTTATTGTCCATGCTTCATCTTGCAAGAATTGGTCATGTAAATCTGATTGAACAACTTACTTATTTCTCTTCTTGTATTAGGCGATTATTACAGATGATATATAAGCAAATCAGAAGCTTTTCTTGCATGATTTTGATTAAATAGTCCCAATGAGTATAAATAATGGTCTCTATTTGATATCTCTGGGCATTAATGGAAGCCATTTATCATTAAGTTCTACATCAACTTGGAAAGAGCTGGAGAAAGGGAAAGCACATTATAGCAGGCAGGATGATATATTGCTCGTTAGATTCCTTTCAACTTTTCTTGTTATTATCTGGTGATAGATTACAAAGGGTTGGTAGTAGATAGATCAACGATAGGTCGTACTTTGATCTAGCTGTTATAAGAGGTGTTAGCTTTCTGTACTTCTGGTTGTAGAGGCGTCTGCACTCCAATCTTTGGTATATTCAGATAGATCATTAGAAAGAGTTAGTTGACGTGAAAAATGATGATTTATGTAGCTGACTTCAAATAGCCTAAGATAACAAATCATTGCCTTGGTTAGAATTCATTACCGGAGATATCTCCTCAATGTATGAAATTAGAATGGTTATCAGCAATATTCTTAACTGTAAAGTTGCTAGTTTCCGGGCAAGGTGTGTTTGGTCAAAGTTTGATTCTCCAACTTCAGAGCAGCACAATCAACTCCCTTGAGTTCTTGAATTAATGGATACTGTTGATGTCATAATGTTTCAAACAGCTTCTTTTTATTCTTTTTATGGACTGAACATGTAGTTATGAAAGAACTGAACACAATTGTTGTTTGTATGGTTTCTGCAGAAAAGTGAGTTCTTTAAAGTTCTTTTTGTGAGGTAGTTGCATCAGTAGAATAAAAACGAAAAGGAGAATGAATGACAGTTTAGATAATCCAGATGAACTCTTTCCAACACGAGTTGCATGGTTACAATGTATAATTTTGCGATTTTCTGAATCGGTTTTTCTCCTTTTACATATTATTCTTCTTATGTGTGTGGCTAAATTACTAGATACCACCAACTTTGATAATGAGTTTAATTCTCATGCAGATTTGAGGACGACAAGACTGTATCTAATCTATATGAGGAACTGTGGGAGGAAAATATGGGTAGTGAACGAATAACTCTTCAATTATATTTGGAAGAAATTGTTACTCTAATTAGTGAAGGGATTACAGCATCCTCATGGGCAAGCAAAAGAAAAGTATGTGCTCCTTCCCTACGTCAACCCCCCCCTTCCTCTTCTTTCTCTCCCCTTGTTCTTTTTGTTCTTTTTCCTCTTGATAATCAGCTTTGTTACTCGGACTCTCTTCCAACCTCCACTGTACCCTTGTTGTGCCATGTCATGTTAACATAGATATGTGTGCGGGTGACATATTTTAACTGTATTCTTCCCTTCCTATTGCCATACCTATGTCCACATACTTCCGTACCCTAGTCTGAGTAACATAGCCTATCAATATGTTTTCTCTGATTTTTGAGGAGTGAACTCTCTGGAATATTTGTCTAACCAGGCAGCACAGGCAATTAGTAAGCTCAGTGAAGTTTTGGGCGAATCACTGTCTCCACATCATCATTTGTTGCTCATGTGTCTTATGAAGGAAGTTCCTGGCCGTTTATGGGAGGTAAAAAGATTAATATCTGGGTTTTCTTTGTTCCCCCAACTAGATAAACTACATGAAATTCATTATGGTGGTGTTGCCTAATATTTTAGTGTGTGCATGATGATGCTCTACTTGTCAAGGTATTTTCATATTTTTAAAGGAAATGATCCATGCTTGATAAATTACTTGGTGCTATAGGAGTTCATAGTTCAATTGGGAAATCACTACTTCATTGCTCATGTATCGTCTGTTTTTCTATTCGAAAATCTAGTTTTGCTATAATCTCCTTTAAATTCTGTTGGTCTGTCTTTGGTGCCTTGAAACTTGTTCTGCACCAGAATGCCTTGAGCATATAATGGATTTAACTTTCTTCCTCTCCTAGTTGTCTTATACATTTTTGTTACTTGTAATTAAAGTTGGCTTGCTTTCTTGCTCTTTATTTATTTACCTAGTGTACTAATCCTTAGCTTGTATGCACATGAACTGCTAGCTTTCTTTCAGCATTGATTCACTTTTTAAGATCTTTTTGTATAATTATATGTATGTTCCAACCGACCTGCAAGGACCATGATTGGAAATTGTTTGATCATCTCGAAAAATGTTTAGCACAGTTTTTGCCGGTAAAAATATCAAATGGATTCAATTGAAATTGTTCCAAACGTATCAATAAGCTAGATCCATATTGCAAGTTGTTTGATGCCATAAATAAACTCAAACAGTCAAGAACTTAGTTGGACATGCAGATTCACATCTTTTAAAACCAACAGAGTCTTTAGTTCTTGGAGTAGAAGCAATTTGTTTGGCTTTACATCCGCCCAATGTAGCATTTCTAATACATCGGTCAGGCAGACACATTTGGTACATCCTATATGCGTATCATAAATTTCAAGTTATCAGACTTTTCCAAATCAATCTACTTCTGCATTGATTTATGAGAAATGTCCAAAATGCTTCAATTTTTTCGGCTTTGCAAACAAGATCATACCTTAATGTAGCAAATATATTCAATTAAATTCCTTTATGAATATTAGAATTTATATGATTAATACTAGATATTCAACAAATTTGATTGGTTAATATGAATACATGCCAGATCACACATTTTCGTTTGTAATGAGGGAGGGAGAGAATGGAGTTCTTTGCGAAGTTTGAAACAAAGGAATAACAATGACTTTTTCTATATGGCCTCCTCCTTTTGAAACATTATGGCTTAGGGGTCAACTGCCTGGTAACAAGAAGGAATCCATAATAATCCAACGCCATGACAATTGAACAACAGTAAACTCTGTGTTGAGTGTAATTTGCTTTTCTATGCAAGATGTTCTGTCTTTTTGGCTGTGTGATGTTGGCCTTGTTTAGAAGTTGTCATCATTTAAACTGAGGATGATGGTTATAATTTGCAAATATATTGTAGTTAAGTTTTCTGTGAATAATTTTCAGGACATCATTCCTTTCTAAGTCGTATGTTAATGTATGACAGGGAAAGGATGTAATACTGCACGCTTTGTCTGCTTTGTGTACCTCATGCAACAAAGCAATTTCTGCCATGGATCGTGATGCACCCAATGCCATTTTAAGTCTCATATTGTCAGCCTGCACAAAGAAAGTCAAGAAATATCGTGAGGCAGCTTTTTCCTCTCTTGAGCTGGTAAATAAGCATAGCTGCTATCTCAAGGCTGTTGTCAATTTTGTTTTCTTTCTAATGACTAGATGCACAACAGGATTGGGAATTTTTTTGGGTTAGTCTTTCTAGGAATCTGGATGAAGTTGTTGGAGAATATGTGGCTTTCAAGGGGGTTTTCTGTGGGTGTTTGATGGTTTAATGAATGAAAGATCCGCCAATGTGCACTACTTGGAGAGTTAACAAGCTGGCATGTTTGCGTACAAAAGAATCTCAGGTAGAACAGCTTAAGAAGCACTTACTGGGGTGGATCAATTCCATTGAACAGGGTTTTAGAGATTTTGGGCTGTTTGGATGCTTCGGCATTATGGGCTCAAGAAGCAACTGTTTTAGCAGCTTTCACTGAAAATATTAAAGAAGAGGCTTCCCCGGGAATTACTTCTTCTAGATATATATGTGTAAATTGAAGACAACTGCAGTTTGTGAAAGTTAAGAACACCAAAGATTCAAAAGATTAATTAGCTAGTCGATGTAGACTCGATGAATTTTCTGAAATATTTCAAAATTTGGAAAATTACCACATGCATGAGAGGGTGTATAGAGAAACAATTATTGAAATTGATATGATAACTAAATCAGTATGTACAACTCTACGAAGATCAATATCTGCCATGGAACTTTTGGAATAAATGCAAGTTGGGGCTTAAGATTTCAAAGCCTTGCATCCAACCTTTTCTTTCTTTTCATTGTGCTACTTATTTTTATTAGTTTTGTTATGATCATTGTGAACTGGACTTAGATGTGGAGAATGGCAGACAGACAGACAGAGAGATATGGGAAATTAAAGAGGCTCTACACTGAAATCCAACCTGTTTCTCATATTGCATGCATGATAGTTTCCAAGAATGAATTAAAAAGTACCTAGCACTATAATATCCTTGTTATGCCTAGAAGTTCTAGCAAACATATCACATAAATGCAACCATCTCACCATATATGCCTACCCTTTTTTGAGTCAATCGCTATGGAAGGGGACAAATGTCTTATGATGTTCAGAAGTTATTAGATGTTTTTATTAATGGGAGAGAACTTTCTTTCCATTCATGTTATAATTCTTTAACTGATTTTGTCTTCAGATTATTAAAGCATTCAGCAATCCAGATTTCTTCAATATGGTGTTTCCATCATTATTTGGGATGTGCAATACTGACACTATTTTGAAGACAGATCAAATTGGTTTCGCAACTGAGGTTAAAGCAGGTATTGCAGACATTTTTAACGCAATTGATTTACGATGCTGAGTTTAATCATTTTTTTTTCTAAAGATAAGATGTATTTAAAAAAAAAAAAATCAAATGTTTGGATTTCCTTTCAGAGTCGATATGTCCAAAATTTGGTGTTATCAAATGCTTCAGTTGTCCTAGATATTGATGGTAATTATACAAGAAATTGCAGATAGAAGGTTAGAGTAGGTATTATTCTTAATGGAACCAAACTGATGAAGTAAAATTAATGTTCATAACAACTGTTTAGTGCAAAGCAGTCATGCCTTGGACTCCCTAATAAATTTTTGTTTTTTTTTTTTGGCTTGTTTAACTTCTTTTTGAGAATGTGAGTCAAAAGTTGTCTTTTCCTAAACATTTTTGCATGGAGCTTTATTGTTGATCAACCGTAAGTTCTCTACATGGGGAACTAGAGATGATCTCTATCACATATATAAAGCATATGTTGATTTCTGAACTGAATCTCAGTTTGAATAAATGTTGGTTCTTGTAGAGGACTTTGCCTATTGACTATTAGCATCTATATTCGTGTACTCATCATCCATACACAGACACATATCTATGTATAAATTACTCTTCATGGATATGGCATGTGTTTACCAATGCATTTCTGGAATGCATACACTGACTATTGGAGATTGTTTGACTTCTGGTATCATTGCTTTCAAGTTCTACGATGCAACAGATGTTTGACCTGAAGATGACACATCTATGATTACTTGGTTGCAGAAGATGCTGAGCTGGAAGATTTTTCTGCTGCACATGGCAAAATAGTGAATTGCATAACATCAATCCTTCATGTGGCACGGGTTAGTGATATTGTTGAACAGAAGACAAAGTTGGTGAATGTATTTGTTGTTTCTCTCACACCCAAATTCCCGTGGACTGGTAAAACACTTCTCATATTTCCTGTTTTTTGTAGACCATTTATGGGTCATACATGCAAATTTAATTGTACTTTTTTGCAGTTAAAGTGTCAGTGTTTTCATCAATAAAAGAGCTTTTATCAAGACTTCATGACATTCTGTGTGATTCTCAAGACCATCCGTTACATGCTAGCTTAAATGCTTTCTTTCATGAGGTAATTCTACATTCCCTAGTTTAGACCATTGGTTCGTGTAAGACGTTAACCAACCTTCTGTCTCCTTCCAGTTATTTCACAAGGTGTCACCAAAAGTGGTTGTATGTCTACACACTATCAAGATTGGCCAGGTATCTCCTACTCTTTTTTACGTTGTTAGATTAGATTAAGTTTGTTCTTTGGTTTTTCATCTATTTAATTTTTCAAGTAGGTTTTCTTATTCGTTGTTTCAGCTTCCTTCTTTTTCCTACTTCCATTATCTCACCAATATCGTTCCTGTTAGCGAAGGCATCTAAGGTGCTTTGGCATTTATGATTTTATAGTCCCTTTGTTACTGATGAAATGGTGTTTTAGGATTTAGTCCCTTAACAGGGATTTACCTTGGCATTTTTTGAATAATTAGGTTCATGTATTTTTTTTTCTTAATCTTTATTATGAATTCATTGCTAAATTGAAACTCTGAAGTATGAATCTTGTTTAGATTGATATTTGTTCTTTATGTTCAGTATATTGCCATAGAAAAATATAGGTTTTTCCTTCAAATTCTTTAGTGCCAGTGGTGTGGTCCTTCCTTCCTGTGTAGTAGATATGATGGTTAACAATAAGAATCGATATGGAGGTTTTTAACTGATTTGACTTTGTTTTAAGTTCCATGACGTACCTCGAACGCAACTCTCTTCTATGTATTTTCTTCAGTTGTGCATATAATGTATGTCATGAGATCAGTTTCTGAAGTTTGATTCAATTTCTGCATCCTCCTCTCCGTCCAAATTTTTTATAAGATACATGCTCGTGCACTTGTATCTCTATTGAGGGATTATAGTCTGCAATGGTTAAGCACTCTTATCTCTAATCATTGTATTATGGTGATCAGTGATTCTTTTAAGTTGTCTTTCTATGTTACAAGTTCCTCATCTTTCTGGATTAAATTCAGGTTCATTTAGCAGCATCTGAGTGCCTTCTGGATTTGTTAACCGTGTACCAAGATATCCAATCAGTGCATCCTCCTGAAGTAGGGTTTAAGGATGAGCTTCTTCAGTTGTCTGAAGTAGAAAAGAATGAAGAGGCAAAATTTTTGTTAAGAAAATGTGTTGACATACTTGAAAGCCTCGAAAAAGACGGCAAGACTCTAATGGAACATTGATAGTTAGAAAGCTTGGCGCCTATTGTTTACTTCATAACGTGGTTTTTAATAACGTTAGTAGGGATTTATTGGGACTTTGTCGAGAAAATTCAGTTGTCTACTAATCTTTTCTCGGGCCTTGACAACCAGAGGATGTAGAAGGCCAAAGAAGAAAAGCATCAGAAAGGGTCATGATAGTTATAGAAATTAACATTGATTTTTCAAAATCAAATGGTCGAAATGAATTGATTCATATTTCCTGAACATGGAAATTATTATGAACTTTTGTATCATTATATATCGATATGGCTCTGTGATCAGTAACTTTTAATACTGCAAATGGTAGTAATGTTTGGATAGTTTTCGTGGAGCATGCCTAGATCTGGTATCTTGTTGGGTGTTGACTGATTAATAGGATGTCCTTGTATTGGTATGTTAAACTCGTGTTTCTTTGTTGTTGGGTCTATCCTTCAGACGAGTCTCGGGTCGTTTAATATTTTGGCCACGTTTTTGTCAATAAATTATCCATTAATATCAGGTGTAAATAAAACTAAACAAAACTCAACGTATGATTTAGAAGCAGCGAAGGTTTGGCGGCCCAGCAATGACGAAATGAAACAGTGGAGAAACAGTTGTCTAACTCGGTAATTTTAACCAAATCCCGAAAAGACAAAAGCGGTAGTGGTGGTCGTAGCTGGCAAGACATTTTGTAGAAGTCTCAAATGTACAAAGCTGAAACTGATGCTCGTTAAAATAGAAGTGCTAGGGGCGTTTGATTCGTGGGTATTGGAATAAACTCCATAGTTGATGTTTGGTAATTAGGAATCGGAATCAAACCTTAATTAGTTGGTTTTGTGAAACCCTACCAAGTTGGCGGGTTTTGGTTAAAATTCACAAATGATTCCTACATTCGAACGTTCGTATGGATCATTTGGATGTCCAGAGCTTATCCGAATATCGTCCACATCAATTTCGCATGGTCCAGGCATGTGGACGTCCTGATGGTTCATGTGGACGTTTGGATGACTTGCGGATATGATTTCGATTCTCAGCAAACCAAACAGTAATTATAGTAATAATGCATATTCCAAATATTGAATCAAATATATGCATCGAAATGGGGGTTTCATTTTAAATTCAGGAGTAATGGTTCTAATTTCGATTTTGATTCCGACTCGGATTCCTGAGTGCGAACTAAACACTCCCTTAATCTAGCAGGGTGGACACGTGACCCATCCGGACTTTAAAAATTTTATTTTTAACTAAAAGTTTGAAAACTTTCACCTGTATTTTTATAAAATTTACAAGTTGCCTACCCTAAAATTTAAAAATACATATATATATATAAACAAATTTTCACAAATATACACTTATGAAGTCTTCTCCTCAAGTTATAATTCCGGCATCCTAGCTCTATTAGTTTTGTTAATATTTTACAAACATTTATACATGAAATGAATGTACCCCTATCAGTTTTGTTTATATTTTTTAAACATTTATACTTGAAATATACATATAGTATGTGCTTTTGATTAGTTTTACAATTTAGTTTCACTTAGATTTTTCTCGTTTCTTTTTTTTTTTTAATTTTCTCACTTTCCTGTGCAACAATGTAATTTTATGCACTATTTAGATATATGCATTGCAAATGCAGAATAGAAAAAATTGTAGTTTTGTTACTAAATGTTTGGGGTATTGACAGTTTCAGTGTTTAAAAGTTTGGATAAAAGTAAATCTAATATCAAATGTTTCAATTTTTCAGTACATTTAATCCTATAGACTAATTTTGCTAAAATTTTACCAAAATTCAGTCACATAATACTCACATGCTTGTGACTATATTTTCAAAAAAATAGCAAAAGAAAAAAATTTAATTTTCATAATTTGTAATTAAAAGCACACACAAACCCATTGTTTAGGTAGATTTGGTCAGTTTTATTTACTTACTTATCATGTGTGAACTCAAACTAGCCTCTTTACAAATTATGACAATTAAATTTTTTTCTAATTTATTAAAAAATTTGATCTCCGACACGTAAGTTGCATGACTGGATTCTTACTAAGATTTTGATAAAACTGGTCAATAGGATTGAACGTGCTGAAAGATTAAAATATTTGGTATTTAAAAACTTTAGGGACTAGAACTACAGATTAGAGGTGGCAATTTCTGACGCGACATGATCAAACACGACCCGAAATTAGCAAGTGTTAAAAGAACACGAGTTTAAATGGATCATTATTGGGTCAACCTGTTAACGACACAACTAAAAATTAATCGGGTTGGGTCAACCCACAGGTTGACACAATAATACATGCATACATACATACATATATACATATACATATACATATATATATGTACACGTGTTTATACACACGTGTGTGTGTGTTTGTATAGATAAAAACACATGTATGCACACACACATATATGTATATATACACACATGCATATATATATATATGTGTGTATATGTATGTATATCTATGCGTGTATCTATGTATATGCATACGTATGTATGAACATGTATATGTATGCGTGGTGTGTGTGTCCACACATGTATATGTACTTTATATGCTCATGTGTGTGCATCATATACGCGTGTGTATCCATACACGTGTATATACACACACATATATGTATATGCACACACATGTGTGTGTGTGTCTAAATATACATATGGATATGTGGGTACACATACATAGACACGTATAGACACACACATGTCAACATTGGAAGATGAATTCTTGATCAATATCATAATTATCTTAAATTGGATATTGTTGAACCTTTAATTTATTTTCGAGATTGACTTTTTGGATATAAATGTAATGATTATAAACTCACTTTCTTTCATCTTATATTTTATTTAATATTACTTTTAAAACTTAATAATTAAAGTATCTACAATGTCACCATTAAATATTATATAATTGAATTTAGATGACCTCACTGAAAACATCATGGTGTTGAACATAAATTTAAGAACATCTGAGTCAATTTAGGACTCTAACACAACCAGCATTACATTAGTGAACTAGATTTTTAACATATTCATCTTTTATGTAGTTGTGCATTTGTAATTTGTGTCTAATGATTAAATTATGTTTTCCATTGTGCTAATTAGGTAGATTGAAATAGTGATTGAGAAAAAAATGAAGCTGATTAGCTGGATTGTTGCAAAATCCCACAAGTTTTGCTTGAAGATTGCAACTAGAATATTTAAAAACTCATGTTTAATTTGGTATGGTTATTGGACATTGTATTGGTAAAAAATATACACTCAAGTTGGCTTTCTACATTGAAAATTTTTATTTATTATGTTTAAAAAATTTGAGAACTTTTAATTTGAAGTTATTGATTTAATTCTATAAATAAGTATGTTCACGTTTCAAATAATTATTATAACATAAAATTATTTAACGGGTTGAGCGGGTTAGGTCAAGTGAATCCGTTAATAAGCAAGTCATAACGTGACACGACATGAAAGTCTAGTGGATTGGATTAGGTTGAAATTTTTTGATACAAACACAAAAATGATACGACACGATAATGACACAACACGACTTATTGCCACCCCAATTACTGGTGCTCCAAATATTTAGTGCTAAAATTGCAATTTTCTCTACATAATATTATTGGAATTTGCACGTTTCAATTTTTTCCACAAACTATAATAAAATGGACGGTTAGATGCAAAGCACAATAGAATTTGATCAAATGTCCTTGACGAGTACTTGTTATGCATTTCGTTCCAGTTGGATTTCTGATAGTTTTTGGGTTTTTTGGGTTCTGTATTGAACCAAAAAATATAGGAGTGAGAAGATAAATTTAACACAGCCAAATATATAGGAAGAGATAAGTTTACACAAAAGCACGTGTGGGAAAGAGCAATTATAATGCAAAATTAATTAGATAATAAAAACAAGATTCTCAACGCTTTGTCCTTCTCAGTGAATACAATAACCAAGCACCCGACTCAATAAGATTTGGTGAATAAGAAACAGCTAACACATAAAATTATCTAGTTTAATATCCAAAATACTAAATAAGAAAACTTTCCAAAACTTAACTTAATCGATAACTAACAAAGCACAATATGAAATCTTTTAGAATTATAAGATTTTGTGCGAAATAAATCATTCAATTGCTTGCTTTTTGCCATGTTGTTATGATCCAAATGAGAGGTTAAAAATGCTTTTGATAAGAATAAGGTTCTGAAAGTTTTGTTGCTTGTTGCTTGAAGTATGGATGACAGAAACTTTGGACAAATATGGCGTAGATATGATTTGGAATCACAAATTATAATGTTCTTTCAATAGAAATTCAGAATAGGATATAAAGTACGAGGAGACAAGGTAATTTACTGGCTGTACCACTGTTGTTCTTGAACAAAGACTACTGTGCAAGATAATTAGTTTTAACAATAAGCTTATGTTACTAAAATTACAAAAGTTAAGCAGTTCATCATCGAGCTTCCTTACTTAAAAGGCTAGGATTTCAAGGATTTTATGGCGGTAACTAAATTTCAACCTAGCTTTGAAACTTCTATTAGAACATGCATTGGCACTTAAATTTTTAAAAAATAACTAAGATCTTACAATTAATGTTGCAACCCCAATTAAAGAGACAGCAAACGAATATTTGCACCTTCCATGTTCTATTTAAAAAATGGTCTGCTGCTCCCATGTATACAGCTAGAAAGACAAAATCAGCAATGGTTGGGTGATTGGAGATTTGACAACTATTGGAGTAAATGAGTAAGTACGAGGAGGTCCATGAAAACTAATATCATATCACAAGCTAAACAAAATAATAATCTCACCTTCTGTTGCGCCTCAATACTACATTGTCAAGCATTCATTCATTTCAAAGACACCACACTGACAAATAATTGTTCAACATGCAAAAGAAGAAAAGCAAATAGTGTTACTGTTACCATAGATTTGCAATACAAGCATATATGCATTGGGCGGGGAGAGAGAAAGCCAGCCATTGACACATATGGCAACAGACTAACAAAAGCATCACGCATTGGCTGTAAATATTTGCTGGACACAATAAAGCTGGTTAATCACATATAAACTTCTCAATTTGCTGCACAGAGAGCTGAAAATTGTCAGTGATTGAGCTTAATAATTCGAGACACCCTCTGGAAGAAGACAGGACACATGCTCGTGCTAAACATTAAGACGTCTCTCATCCACTCTGGTGCCACCCTGTCAAAGGTCCCAAGTGACAAAACGCGATACAGTAACTCTGGTTCACTATTCGACTTGTTTACCCATGTCAGACTGAAAGAATAACCTAAAATGAACAAAAGGAGTTTAATATGTTAAAGCCTATGTGAAATATCAATTTAATTAAGAAAAATTTCCTCAAATACTGCCTTAAAAGTTTTTCTATAACCTCATATTATTAATTCCCAGAAGAAACAATCAGTGATAAATATGAAAATAGTGGTCTATAAAGCTTCTTCAGTTTGAGCCATCTGTACGGTAAATAACATTTAAGATATATAATGTCAAATATCCTTTAGTCAATAAAGTAAAAGCAACCAACTAATAATCAATCGAGAATCTTCAAGATGTGCAGTATATTTCCAGTCCACATGTGTCTTTAGTAATCATCTAATAGAGATATAGAATGATTCAGTGAATTGCAGACCAACAACATGAGCAGAAATCAGAAATTTTGTAAAATAATCCATCAAGGTGAAGCTGCTCAATTCAGAAATAGCAGATGTGGAAGAAAATTTAACATTTGGAGCATATGAAGCTTCATTTCTGGCAGAATCTCATGGCTACAAATTCATAAGCAACAATCATCCCAAAGACGCAGTAAAAGGTCAAGCAAACTATAATTAATTCTTCAACAAAGAGAGTCGTATTCAAACATCAGATAGAAATGGCCTAAAGATTAAAAGTTAGTCAGAAGAACACAAGCACTGAAAATTTTTAATAAAACTTACCACTTGATGGATGTGAAACTGAAACACAAAAGTCTTCATTTTTAGCAATAATGGACAACTTCATGCCAACAACCCATTCAACAAGATCTTGAAACATGCAGCTGGCAGGACCAGAATCAGTCACGTGGTTGCCTAAAAGACCACATTCTAGAAGTTGTAAAACATATTATGGAAGACAAGGTTGAAATGATTAGTAGATAATTTCCAGAATTACCTGAAATATATATCTTTCTTTTAGAGCATGCAGGCTGCAAAAAGTTAAATGTTCATTATCAACATACTAACCCATGAAATGGAGGGCAAATAGTTCCAACCTCTACTTTTCATGACGACTCACCTGATAATAGGTTAGAGGAGCATCAGTGGCCACAGTTTGCTTGCAGGATCCATTTGCTGGCACATTCGACTGGGCATGCTCATATTCCTTGGTGTGGGATGGGGTAATTGTATCTTCTCTACCACATAGAGATTGTCTACTGCGTTTCCTTGTCTTTTTGGCACTCGCGACATCTGAAGCATAGGACTCCACTTGAGAGCTTCTGGGCAAGTCAACATGTCCATCATCAAAATTTTCATCCCTAGCTTGGCAACAGCGTCCCTCGCGTTGAAGGTTACGAAGCCTCTCAATTTCTTCTGAAAGTTCTTTATCTGCAATTATTCCAGCTACTAAGTGATAAAGAGTAACACAAACTAACACAAGATCAAACTAACAGTTGTTTGAACAATATATTAGCAGCTAAGTAAGTGGGGTTGCAATTGAAAAAGAAACATAAAGGCAGAGGGTCTCATGAATATGTATACCTTTTATCATTAATGCATGCGAATTAGGTAGTGTCTACTCAATGTATTAATCTTTTCTTGCTATGCAACACTCATTATCTGTGTCTTCATGCCCAAGTATCTACGCTCATTAAATACCATCTGTGTCTCCATGCCCAAGTGTAAACATATGTTAAGAACCATGGATGCAGGATATGTATGCAAGAAAAACAGAATTCGTCTATCAATTCCCTTCTTCTAACCTTTTTCACAAAATTTATCCCAGAGGCAGAGAAAGTATTTTATCTTCTGAAAAAAAATAAAAATAAAGTTGATGACACCAGTAAATTTCATTTGCTCTTTTCTGCAATATCTAACAGGCGGTCATTTATCAAAATCTCAAAATTTCTGAGTAAGCAATTACGGTACATATTTTGCACTTTATCAATCTCCCCAATCAAAAAGCAGTGACAAGCAGCTGAGCAACTATTATTAGTACTGAAAATATTCCTGAAATGGACGGATCATCTTCCTGGCAGGTTCCTAGCTTTTTCAGGAAGTGAAAAAACAAAAACCACAAACTAATTTCAAGTTTGAACTCTGAAGTCAAGTAACCGACACTGCAACACCCTACTCTAACATAAAACGGACATGTTGGAGCATGAATCGGAAACTCAAGTCAGGAATGCTCAAGGGGACTCAAATAACATGGCTAATATATCAATTAAAGTTCTTACTATTTTGGTTTTCTTCCATCAAACGTGTATGCAACTGAATACATTCTTCGTCTTTGGTAGACCTGCAGCCAAGCAAGATGTCAACTTCATGAGATAATTTTTTGGAAATATTAGAATAAAGAAAAGGGCCTACTCAGAAATACATGCCTGATCAAAGCCATTTCACTTCTTAACTCACTGACTTGTTTGCCTAATCGGTCATTTTCATTTCTTAAGAACTCTATCATTTCATCTGAAGCTGTACCAACATAAGTCAAAACACTTAAATCATATAATGTTACAGATACCTACCTGAAAAAATTCACACACTAAGAAGCTAAAACAACGAATTAAATGAAACAGATGCAACAACAAATCCTTGTAACCATAATTTTCATTAATATTATTTCTATACGCATGACATAACAGAATTTCACAAGGCTAAAATGGATTCAGATATATAGCTTAATACAAAGAAAACTACACACATATATACCAGCTACATAGTCCATAAACTTCACTTCTTGATCTCTGTTCAACTTCTCCATCCCTGTATCCTTTTCTTTCTACATTTTTCCAAAAGAAGGTATATAAATTTCACTTCTCATTGACAGATATTTGCCCACAAAAAAAAAAAAAGAAAAAAGAAAAAAAAGGGGAAGAGAGAGAGAGAGAGAGAGAGTAACACAAATACCTTCAGCTTAATGTACTTATTGTAGAGCTTTGAGTAAAGTGTCTCCATCTAAACATGAAATTTAGCAAAATTTTCAGTACTTCTTCAGACAATAAAAAATTATAAAAAAAAGCGCTAAATTTTTTATTTTTAACATAGAAACTCAAGTCGGGCATGAAATTCTGTTGAATAATCGAGTTATGAAGACTGGAAATTTTGCATATAAACATAAATTACAAAATTAATCTAGAAACACTTCGAATGAGAAGGAAAAAAACCCTAGAATTTCAAATTTCAAACTCAATTCGGCGACGAAAGGATTAAAAGTCGAATAGCTTGTACAACAAAACACATAATCTACCGCAAAAACACACACATTTATACACACATATACAATAATATGTACATTCACAAACAGAATTTGAGAAAATTATATACACATATCGTGGGAGTAACATGTAAAAGGCGGAAAAGAAAATCAACCTGAAACTCCAAATTGGGGTTGATTTACTGGTGGAAAAGAGGTCCGGCCAATGTGCTTGCTTCCGAAAGCGACGGAATTGGAGGGAAGAGGTAGCACCGGAGGCTGAAGCGGTGGTGGCTGGGCCTGGAGAGAGAGAGAGAGGCGTTCAGAGGTTAACGCTAGTGTTGTTTTATATTATACTGGACCTTAAAAATACGTTACAAAAAAAGTGCCCGCCTGTGTTATCTTGTTCAAAAACGAGTACGAGTGCGCGCTACCCTTCTCACAAATTTCCCATCTCTTTAACGACAGTGAGTTGACGCCGAGGTAAATCTATATATCTTTTTTAAAGAACATGTTTACCTTATCCGTGTTTTGACAGTTCAACTTAATATTAAAAATTAATAAATTAAAGATCTGTTCGGATGGACCTAAAATTTTTCGTGGTGCTATACATCATAAACATTTTTGTATGTAAAATATTTTTCAATTTTTTTTTATTTTGACTTTCGTCAAAAAAAAACTTATCAGCTCAATGGATGTAAGCTATTTTTTGAAGAATTCAAGAGTAACATTAAAACTTAAACACCTACTTTTTCTAGTTCTATTTACCAAATTAATTTTTGTTTTATTTTTTATTTTTTATCTACTCATTTTCTCTTTATTTTAGGTCCCACACACAATAATGTATCTATCGTTATGTACATACTTTACCAATATGTTATCTTATAAATTAATATTTAAACAAGACAATCTTTACTTGACTCTGATTAATTGTTAAGTATGAATTGAATCGTTATTTTTTTTTTACTCATATTAACAATATTAAAAATAATAACAAACTCTATTTCAAAAGATTTTCAGATTGTCATCCAAATACTAGAAAATTGTGGAAGACATGACTTTTTCTATGTAATATATTTTCTTTGAGGAAAATAATTTTCTAAGAAAAATATTATACATCCAAACAAACGGGCCCTAAGAACTTTTTGAATCCAACACGTTTGATTATAAAATTCCAGTTTAATCTCAAAAACTTTCTTAACATTTGGTCAGAGTTGCAGTTTACCCCATAACCTTTAATTCTTCTCATTTTATCTCCAATTTTACTCCACCTTATCAAACTTAACCTTTAAAACATTGTGATTGATAAAAATGCAACATCCTAAATAATTTTTCAACTTATCAATTTTTCCATCAAAGACTACGAAATGAAAAATATAATCTAAATTCATTCCTTTTTTACTCTAAACTCCCAAATAACAGCTTTTCTTTTTTGATAAATTTTTTTTTTATCTTTTCCATTTTTTCCTATCCAAAACTCCAAAAACTAGCCATAAAAATTAAAACTCTTTCATTAAAAAAATCAAGAAAAATTCTATTTTTTAGTCTACTATTGGAGTTTTTTTGGGACAAATTCTTGGATAGTTGGACTTTCAAAATTCTTATAATATTTATCAAATACAAGTTTTTGGTAAGCTCTTGGTGTACGATACGAGTTTAAGGCTTATCAAATAAATCCAAGGGTGATGAGCTTTTAAATGTTTTTTGAACAATATTTTTTTTTCAACTATAAAGTTGCAAAGATGAAAGTGGGAAAGAACTTGTAATTTGATAAATTATTTATGAGGTGACATATTTGTCAATTCACATTGTTTTAAGCGTTAAGTTGATGAGATGGATTGACACTGGGGACAAAGCGAAAAAAATTTAAATGTTAGGGGGAAACTGCAACTTTGACCAAATGTTAAGAGAAGTTTTTGAAATTAACCCTAAAATTCCTTTACCGAACATAAAATGCTTAATTTGCATACAAAATTTTAAGTGGTAATTGTTCACTTAATTTGCTAAATTTTGAACACATGTTATATGATCTCTCCCTCGTCTGCATACATTTATGCACTTGTACACTTGTGTGCACATGGACATAGATATTCGCTTTCTCACACTCAAACTTACAAACATATACATATTCTTTCTCTCACACATGTACATGCATACATGCATACATTCTCCCACAAGCATTCATACTCTCTCTCTCTCTCTCTCTCTCTCTCTCTCTCTCTCTCTCTCTCTCTCTCTCTCTCTCTCTCTCTCTCTCTCTCTCGCGCACACTCTCTTTCACACAAGAGATCTCTCACACACACATGCATACTCTTTAGCATACACACACACACACACACACACATAAAGATACTATTTTTTACCGCTTATATTTACACATGCAATTCTCTCTTTCATACACACACATATAAATTTTTTATTATTTTAACATATTTTCACACACATATACATACTTTTTCTCACACTTAAATACACTCACATTTTCTCTAGCGTACAAACATACACACTTTCTCTTCTTTCTCTCACATGCACACTATTTCTTAACTGTTCCATTATTTCAAAATAAAGTTATTATATTTATGAAGTGAAATATTTAAATTTAGTACTCAAATTTAATTAATTACCAAACATATATAACTTCATTAATTCAACAATTTAATATTTTCAATACTTAAATTTTAGATTTTAAACATCAATTTTATCAAACGGTCCTTAAGACAACATCCACATGAATTTTGACTCAGATATTTTCTTTCTCATTTCCTTAATTTAATTCCATATTTGTTTCAATTACACCGTCTTTTTTTGTTCTCCTCAATTTCAAATTGATTTCTTATTTTTTCTACTCCATCTCCTCTATTATACCTATCATCCCTTCCAAATTTTCAGCAATTATTAACAATTGATGTTATGTCAAACATTCCATTCCTTTATTTCTTAGTTTTCTTGGATTTTTAATCAAATCATTCTACATAATCCAAATTTTTGCAACTTATTACAAGATTGTGGATCTTCTTTATTTCCCTATCAAATTGTATTCCTAAAATTTAGTGCCATTTCATTAATGTCATATCTATTCACAATTTTTATTCCTAAAATTAAAAATATTTTTCTCTTTTGTTGTCTATTTGATATAGAATATAGATGTACTCTTTTTCCTTCCCCTATTTAAAGTACTAAAGATTCGAGGAATTAGTTCTTTTTTCCCATTACGAAATTTCATATTGTTCATAAGTTAATTTTCTAACTCTAATACTTATGAAAATATGGCGTTTTGTCCCCGGAGGGTTTGTTCAACAATATCATTGATACTTTTATTTTCATTTATTCAAAACAATCTAGCAAAATTAGGTGACTAAGCTTCTAACTACAATAGGAGAATTATACCACTTCAGGCCTTTGACATAATTGGAATTTCTCTATTTTAATCTAAATTTTCTAAAGCTCTATATATTGACTATCTTTCGATTTTGGAAGTGTTGTGTTCCTTTAGAGATTTTGAAACTCATTTTATTATTGAAACATTTGCAAGTGGTGTGTTGTTTAAAGGTGCTCAAATGTCCACTATGGAAAAAACTGTATTTTTTCTTTTCTCTTTTGCAAGTTGACTTTTTTGCAATTTATCTTGAGACATACACACATATATTTGTGATTGATTAAAGTTTTTGAAATCTATTTATATTAGGTTTTTTCCTAATCTTCTGAATATTTTGGTTTCAAGAATTAAAAGAATAAAATTAGTTTTCAACAATAAAGTGTTCTCGTGCACTGTATGAGGTAAAAGTTAGTATGGAAGTAAAATTCTGGATGTACCTCAAAAATCAATATTTAATTAACATGAGTTGGACATGTAAAAGGAAGGGGTTTATTTCAAATGCCTCCCCTTAGTCTTTTGATTATTGTAGAGACTTACCTTCACATTTTAAAAATATCACTTACTTGAGATTTCTATTCAGATAGCAAAACACACCCATTAGAAGACTATTCCAAAAATACCCTTTTTTAATTAATTCTTTTATTTTGGCGTTAAAAATTAGACTATTCTTTTATATTGAAAGCACACTTATATTATTCAAATTTGGATTATAGCATAATAAAATAAATTTAAACTTGGTTTTATGTTGTCATATTACTTTAATGTCTTTTTTTGAAATTGATGAAATTTGAAAATTTTAAATTGATAATTGTATATAGCTTTTAGAGTATTAATGAGAGTTTATTTTAATAGAACACACACAAATTTTATATGAAGAATTTATTTATAAGAGAGGAATTAAGAGTAGAAGAAAATATTAGAAAAAAAATTCTGTAATTAATTTTTTTTGTTATATATTATAAGTTCGCCAAAAGTTTTGTGAGGGTAATTGTTGTAAGCTTACAATATCAAGGGAGGTAAACAGACATTTTCAAAATGTAAGAGGAATTTATGCTTTTATAAAAAATCTCAAGGGCGGTATCCAAAATTATCCCCAAAGAAAGCATGGAATGCAATTTTGAGAACTTGGGGCGTTATGTTGGGAAATTACTTATTATTTTTATGTCATTCCTAATTTTCATCCTCGAAAGGCAAAAGCCCTAATTTTATAGCACTTGCATTAACCTCTGAACGTCTCTCGCTCTCCAGGCCACGGCCCCACTGCCACCACCACCGCCACCGCCACCGCCACCGCCGTTATAGCCACCGCTACTACCTCTTCCCTCCAATCGCTTTCGGAAGCAAGCACATTGGTCTGACCTCTTTTCCACCAGTAAATCAACCCAATTTGGAGTTTCAGGTTATTTTTTTTTTCAATTTGTTCCGAATATTTTTCTTTTCATGTGTGTGTGTGTGTTTGTGTTCATGGCCTTAATGAAGCATTTTGGTAACGATTTTTGAAGGAATAAAAAGTTCAAATTAGATTCGGTTCTTGATCGGTTCTGAGAATTTAAGATTGTACTAATTAAACCATTTAGTACTCTGGTTAGCGGACAACAAAAGCATCTCAATTATGATTATTTGAGCCCTAATTAATAGGGATAAATATATGGAATTGTGGGATGCCTTAAATGGCTGTAAAATAAAGCAGGAAAGAACATTTCTGAAATAATAGTTTGAAAAAAAATTGCTGCTTTCCGAAATATTTAGACGATGATGCTAATAATTCTTGGTGCTATAAATGGACACGGGACAATAGGAAATATGTGTAACTTAATGTCAGTACAATGGTATTCTGTGTAGCCTTTGAAACTGGTCTTGACCGCAGCAAGTAATTATTTCCTTTGTTTTTTTTTTCTTTAATTGAAGAATAAGCTTCCTGAAATTTCACATTGATTTGTTGATTGGCTGTTTGCTAGATGGCTTGCCCAAAAGAGACAATGATGGAATAGTATATAAGCTTTAGTATTTTACCATGGTTTATGTGTGCTTACAATAGTGTAGAATATTTTGGGGTTGACATGAATTAAACCCAAGTAACTCGTTGAAGAAACTTTGGCATTTATCATTTTTGTCTACATAGATAGCATTTAAAGATAACACTAAAGCATTTCTCTTTTTAGCATAAGGCATTTTGAGGTTCACATTCTCCAGATTGTTGGTGACTAGATGGAGATTATTGGTCGATTTAAGCTGTCATTAGAAGGGTAACTTGGAGTTGAGGTGAGAGATTGAAGGCAGAAGTTGGGAAAGGGTACTAGGTGTGGAAGTCAGTGGAGGATGGTTGTGGATTTTTGTATTTTGGTGGGCTTGGGAAATAAGGGCAATTAATGATTGTCGGCATCGTTCAAGTGGAAGCTGAGAATAAGATGTCAAGAATCTGTGCTTAAGCTGCATTCTCTGCAGAAGATGGTCCAACTATACAATGTTGAAGTAGTTGTCAATTTTATTAGAGCACAAAGTCAATTTAATTGAGACATTGATATGACTTGAGAAAACCGGAATTGATTCATTTTACCTAGAAATGTTTTTGTGGCAATATAACGTTGCTTGTAGTTGAAGTTTGAGCTGTTCTGAGCTTCCTTATGTTTCTTTGCATGAAATATTATATCAGTAATTCGTAAAATTTATCTTTACTTGCGTTGTACTCACAAGACTTAACACATGAAAGCAAAGAGTCTATTTGTTTTAGCATTCAATTATAAGAGCTTATTTTTCTTTTCTGGTTATAATTTAAATGGCTCCTTCCTTTAATTTGATTTGTCTTCCTTTTGTCTCATCGGTAGGTGAAATCATCTTTTCTGTTAGTTCAGTGGAATGGCGACTTTTGCCAATCTGGATAACACATTGGTTCGAGATGAAGGTTGGTGAGCATGGCTGTTAACATATTTTCCAAGGATAATCAAACTTCATTATCTCCTTGAAGCTGTGCAGAATTAATGCATGAAATGTTTCTGTGGGCTTTGTTGGCATCTTCTTCTTCTTTTTCTTCTTTTTGTTGACTTATTTTTAATTTGTCCTTTGGTTCTCTTACTTCCTGCAGATTTGGAAGAATCGACTGATTGACAATTGGAATTGTGTGTGCAGGATGATAGACCCCTTATATCCTGTACCAGATAAAATCTTGACGCATGATAATGATTTTAACATTTAATTGTCTGAACTTACATATCTACACTTAGCTACAATGTTCCACCAATAAAAGTAAAATTTTCTATTATATGCATGTGCATATATGGATATACATGTACGTAAATCGATGTATGAATTCCTGATTTGGCAGATTGCAAATTTTGTGATTGGTAATATTTTGGATCATTTGAACTCTTTTGTCAGTTTGTAGTTTACAATTTGGAAAAAGTGATTACATATTTTTCACAGAGATCAAGAGTGACAAAGGATCCTTGCCCACAAAAAGGAAGCCTGAGGTTGCCTCCTCAGACAAAGAGAACATCTGTGAAGAAACGGATCCAAACAAAAAGCTAAAGCTTGGGATTCCCTCCATTGACAGCAATGACCCTTTGAGTCCAGATGTTGAAGTGACTAAAGATGAGAATGGAATTGAAAATCACAGTGTCCATGCGGACAAAAACAAAGAACAGGTAGAAGAAAATGAGGATGATGAAGATGAAGAAGACTATGAAGATGAAGAAGAAGATGAGGAGGAGGAGGAGGAGGAGGATGAGGATGACAGTGATGATGAGGACTCAAATGGTAATCCTAAAATAGTTGACCGAAAGGGCAAGGGAATTATGAAGGATGATAAGGGTAAAGGGAAATTAGTTGAGGAATCTGAGGATTCAAGTGATTGTGGAAGTGAATCCGATGCTGACAGTGAACTCTCGGATGATCCACTTGCGGAGGTTGATTTGGATAACATTCTATCATCCAGGACTCGGCGGCGCGTGGTTCAGCCTGGGGTTTATATTTCAACGAGCCAAGATAATAAGGAGAATGAAGACGACAACAGTGATGAAAGCAAATCTTAATTGAATTTTAACGTCAGTGAAGAGAAAGCATTGAATTGAAAATTCGTAGTGCAAAATACAAATGCAGTTCTACTTTCTGCTAGTATCTTGTTAAAGAACAATACAATGCAGTAATGATGTGAATGCTGTTGTAGCATTTAGTCATTGTCCTCTTCCATTAATGAGGAAACTCAACCCACCCCTAAATTTTTTCCTGCTGATGGTTGTGTACATTTTGTTGTTCATTCTCTTTTTGTTGGGGCCGTAATGTTTAACACTTGCACCGAACTTCTGAATTGTAAGTTTCTGGTTCTGTTTGGGTTGGATGATTAGCAGCAGTTTCTCTATTTTAGTTATACTTGCGCATAAACAAACAGATGGAATTTGAATATAAACTCGGCCAGGAAATTTTGTTGCAGTTAGAATATGTGTTTTGCTGAATTACTTATATTCTTTCCGAATGTATTGTGCTGTCTCCTGCCTTAATCACCAATCACCATAGATTAGTCTTTCAACAGGTAAAGTTTTTGAGCCACCGACATTGTGCAAGTGTTTCTCCAGGAATTTTTGAAATGCTTTTGCCAGTACTTGGAACGGTCAGGTTTTTAATTTGAACAAAGTTTAGTTTTGAGTCTTTGAAATCTAATCTAGAGTATAGAAATTTGCACTTTTGGTCCTCAAAATTTTGGATCCAAAACAATTTAGCGCCAAAGAGTCCTACTTTGTATGTTTAGTCGTCGTAGTCCGTTTATGTTATGCAGTCCTTGCTACAGTGTGTTGTTGTCCTCAAATACAGAAAATATTTAGGTGTACCAGGTTCACGAGCCCCACCCGTAGACCTAACGGCTCAGATTAAGTCACAAGGGTTCAGGGCCCTGAACCCTTGTGGCTTAATTTGAGCCGTTGGTCCACAGGTTTATGAATTTTTGAGTCCATCTAAATATTTCCCCTCGAATACAAGAACGAGTAGAAAATACAAAACTCAAGGGATTAAAGTTATTGAAAGTACAATATTAGGAACTAAGTTAACTGTTCTAAACTGAAGTTACTAAAATTGAATTTTTGGAAATTAAGTCATCAAACTCCAGAAACCATGAATGCAATTATTCCCTATTGTCCTTATGACCTCGAATTTTTCTGATTGGACAGGAATATGATTGTCTATCACAGAAACTCATGTATAAAAGTTGTTTGCGTTTCGACTATAGGAACTATTAGTCATATTGGAAACTTTCAAAGATGTGTGTTAGAAGCATAAGAACCAAAAGTAAAAGATATACTGCTTTTGTTAGAGGACCTGAAAGTAGAAGATAACCTGCTTCTGTTAGACACTAAATTATCACCCACTTTAGACCATTTTTAACGACATACTCGCACTTCTTATAAAGAGGAGAGATTAACACGTCACATCACAGGGTCAACATCTCACCTTTAAAGCATTGGATGCCTCTCTAAAGGTTTGATGGAGGTTAAAATTTGGTGCGTTTGCTTTTAACTGATGTATGTTTACAATATTTGATGTATTATCAAACAATATTAATATAATAGTTAGTTAAAATTTGATGCGTTTGGTTAAATTAATGTATGTTTACAATATTTGACGTATTATCAAACAATGTCGATGTCAGTATGTAACAGTTAGTTTTGTTCGGGTACACTAACTGTATATACCAATATAACAAGTTGTACGATCGTATACCAAATTTGTAAAGATTGTATTAACCTTAACTATTGCAATAATGGTTAACTGCCCCAACCAGTGAGAGAGACGATATATTGAAGTAAAAATGGTTTCCACATTAGCCTTCCCAAACGCATCTTGGAGGGCATCTTTTGTTGGTGAAATTCACAAGCCTCGTTGCACAAGTCACTAACTATAGCAAGAGTACAAAAACTGTATTTTTTTTTTTTTGGCAAACGACAACAGTAGTATATATTCACATTAACCAAAAGGTTCTGTAGAATCTGGGTAACTACCCAACAAGAAATTCTATGGATTCTCTAGAATCCAATTTGGAAAAGTAACTTTCCATTCTAAATCACCTATCAGGCCAACCGCAAAGAGAGCTAACTTATCAGTACAAAAACTGTATTAGCTTGTGAAAATTTGCAGTTTTTAGTCCCAATATTTTGATTTGGTCTCCTGAATGGAATAATGGTTCTCCAACTCAACAAATTGTTTGACTTGATTATGCAGATAATTAACTAGATTATGCTAGAAAGAATCTGCAATTTGTCTTACTATATTTCTGAACCAGATAATATGCATAATTCAAGTTCAAGTGACTCAGAATTAGACCAAATGGAATGATACTACCGGAAATTTAAGATGCAAATTGTCAAAACTTTAAGGTGAAAAACTCTACAATGTGACAGATAATCAATCTAGTTCTCCATATACAAATGAATACACCAGAGATTTTACATTGATCTCCTTTAAATGAGCTTGCATTACTATTTTTGACCACCCATAAAACTGAAATCATCAAGAATTTGTCCTAACTTCAAAATGTGTCAACCCCACAAAGGAAAAAATAAAAAATAAAAAACAGAGATTGTCGTGCTACTTTCTATGCATCCCATCCTTAAACACATCATCGAGGATATAAATCAGTTATTGATGCTTCATTTAAGGACTTTTGAGGAGCTACTGTACCTCCTCTTGCTTCTGAGTCTTCCAAAAGCAATGGCTTACCAGCCGTGTCTGAACTAGTGCTGCTGCTGTGTGGAAAGAATGCAGGCTCAGAAGGCTTTGGGAGACCGATGGAAAAGCTATGGAGCATGAGAACAGCTGAAGCCATGGTTGGTCTACTGGCTACATTATCTTGAACACACAACAAGCCAATATGGATGCATCGCACCATGTTTTGTATTGATCCCGAACCAGCCTTGAGAGTTGGATCAATTATATTTGAAGCTGTTCCTCCAAGCCAGTTTTTCCAAGCCCATAATATTCAACATAGTTTGTAGGGGGCTAGCCAGTCATACTTTAATTTCTAATGTTGAAAAATTGACAAAATAATTTATACATTCCAATTCTTTTAGAAGCACATATTTCCTTTTCTATTTTTTTATTAGGTAAAAAGACTAAAAAATCATTAAATTATAAGACTCCAATTTTTACATGCCCAAAAAATAAAGGTTTCTTATTGTTTTCTTTTTTTCGCATTGTTTAGTCTTTTTATATAATAAAAAAAAACATGAGTGCGTATATATAAAAAATTAAGCATATAAATCGTTACACAGATTTTATTGCTATTTTGGGTGCAATATAGTTTTGGCAAAATTTGAGTTTGCCCGTTATAATTTAATTTTCACGCACATGATCTCTTACTGAAATTATCATAATAGTTTATAGCAGCATACCAGAACTAAAAATGATATGAAACATATGGGACGACAAATTTTATATGTTACAATTGAAGAAAGACTACAAGCTAGCTTTTAATAGCTTCTGATTTTTATAAAAACTGATTTAAAAAAGCTGAAATCAGTTACTTTTGATTTTAACTTAAAAAATTCAAAAATATAGTAAAAAAGCAGTTGAGAACATTACAAAATAGATTTTTTAAAAATAGAAACTAAAATCAGGTAAAAAAAAAATTATTGAGAACAAACCCTACATATATTCGGGTGAGTCCGCGCAATAATGTTTTAGAAATTAGATTCAAAGCCTTAATTTGTGATGAGTCTAAAACATAACCAAAAATGCAATTATCAATTGTTATATATTCATATTACAGAAAAACACAATAATTCAGTTTTAACCCACCGTCTCTTATACTTTTTTTTTTAATTGTCTCTTTTACTTTCTTAGCTTAAACCCATAATTAGATGTCCATTATTATTATATGACATGATATCAGTGATATAAGGGATCAAATATGTAGAAATTGAACTAAATTAAAAAAAATAAAATAGGAAAAAGAACTGGTTCAAAGTAAAAAGAACAACGAAACTATTTTATAGTTTGTTTAGGCAAGAATTATTTATCCATAAACACACTTACGAGTAAGGGAGGCAATTGGGCAGGTTGGGCGGTTTTTGGACGGGTTGGTATTGGGTTTTCATTTATATGGGTTATATCCAACCCGCCTCAACTATCATATTGGGTTAATATTGGGTTGGGTCATATTGGGTTAATTCAAACCTATGACCCAAATATGACCCAACATATTATTTTATAGATTTTGGTATATAATACTTTTTCACACATATTTACACACAAAAAATAATTACAAAATGAATTTTTCACACATATAAATGCATCTTTTCATATATAAACATATTTTCACACACTAAAATACTTTCACAAATACAAACACACACTTCTAATTAAGCATCCGCAGATTCTAATTGTAGAAGAGATAATTAGCTCCAGGAGTGTTGACTATGCAGAGAACATGCAGATAATTAGTTACCCTTATTAAGGCATCCACATGATTCTAGTTTAATGGATTTTTGTTTTATACACTTTTATTATTATAACTACACGACATATTTCAAAATTACAATTGCTTCAGAAGACGGTGTCATTTTAATATATCTTCTCCATGTGTATGCTTCTTAATTAAACTACTCTTTCCTCTTTAATTTTTTAAAAAATTTGACTAACTACTTTAGAAGCTGAATTTTATTTTCTATTTATATATAGAGAATACATGAACTATTAAGAATGATGGATTCTGCATTATTTTAAGCTGCCAATCATTTATTTATCCTAAAGTTAGCATTTTGTAAGGATTACAATTTTGTTGAGAACATTAAATTTTGAATAGTTTTTTGAAGTAATGTCCGTATTCTAGACCGAAATTTCTTAAAAGTTCACTAAAAAAAATGTAGCATATGTAAAATTCATTTTCCAAAAATTGACTTGGATAGTTTTGATTGCATTTGAAATTTTTTAGAATATTATTAAACAATGATATTGTAACAATTTTTGAAATGTAATGTACATGAAATAAAAATATTGTTAGAATTATAAAAGGTGATGGAAAACATGTTTAAAAAATTATTTCAACATAATTTTCTACAAAATTCTTGTAACAAAATGGAGCCTTTTGATTTTTTTTTAAAATAAAAGTTGGGTAATGGGTATCTAAGTAAAAAACCCAACCCACCTAATAAATAAATCGGGTTTTTTTAACCCAACCCATCAAAATTCATAACCCAACTGACTCAACCCATCCTTTAAACTTAGTGAGCAGGTTGGGCGGGTCGTTGGGTTTTGAGTTTTTTTGCCAACTCTACTTACGAAGCTGAGAAGATCCTCCGCATTTTGGCCATCCCGGAAATAGCAATTCTTCCGGCCACTCATGATTTCAAGAACACACACTCCATAGCTGAATACATCCGACTTGTTTGAGAATAATCCATGCAATGCAAACTCTGGTGCCATATAGCCACAGCATTCTCAATCATTGTTAGGGCTAATTGTATAGAATTTTAGGCGTATTACAACCTCTGAAACTAGAATCCACAAAAATATTAATTTGATAGAAAAAACTATAAGTTCATCTGTGGTCATTACAGTAATTTTTTTCTTTGAAATAATGATAACTATTCTAACAATGTGACAACTAATTTAGACCATTTTAATCATCCCATGCTACTGAGTTTTTTTGAAGCCTTAGTTGGAATGTAGTCTTTCTTGTTTTTTGTTTTTTTAAGGAAATGTAGTCTTTCTTGTTAAGTGTGAAAATATATATTTGTTTATCTTTCTCGTAGAGTAAGAGGATACAAAACATTCAAATTCAAAAATCACAAAGTTCACAGAAAATCATGAATTATGACATGATGAAAAGTATAAATGATGATCAATAGATAGATTAACACTTACTAGGTTCCTACAACTCTATTGGTATTGGCCACACTCTCATCAACTTAGAACAACTTTGCCATGCCAAAATCTGATATTTTTGCATTCATCTCTTCATCCAAAAGAATATTACTAACTTTTAGATTGCGATGAATAATTTTCAGTCGAGAATCTTCATAAAGATAAAGAAGTCCCTTTGCAACACTCTCTATGATTTTATGGCGTTGATCCCAATCCAGCAGTGATTTCTTATCTTTGTCTAATTGGAAGAGAAAAATTTTATCATAAAGACATAGTTAAACAAAAATTAAATAACCCCTCAAACTATCTTCCAAAATCATATTACCTCTCAATTGTTACTTAGGCAGATTGCTCCTTTCAAAGATGAAATAGTTTTCATTTAATTAAATTAAAAATATGACTTCACATAAATGTAATAGAAGCACGATCTTCTGCCTTGATATTTTATGTGAGATCATTTTTGTCTATTTAAAGAATTAATGTAGTTTTATCATGACAAATATAATCGTTTTTTATTTTGGTATACATCTGTTACCATTTTGAGGAGAATGAGAATAGGATGTTGCAATGGTAATTATAAGAATCAGTTTTCACTTATTCCTACCGAAAATATTAAAGAACACGGGTTTCATATCCAAATTAAGAAAATGTTAAAGAACACGGGTTTCATATCAAAATTAATTGGCAGTCAGTGAAGTGAAAGGATTAAAAAACATGAACTTCATTTCAAATTCAATTGACAGTGAGTCAAGTGGTTCTTGAACTTCATTAATTAGAATTGGATTCTTTGAGCAATCGATTTAGAATTTGTCTCGTGATACCTCCTGTCACACATGACTTAGATTTTGTTGAGAGCCTATGCGTTTATGATGAGCTTAGGGCTAGCTGGGAGCCCATGGAGTTGTAGAAGGTTGTTGAAAGCCTGGGGATTGTGAAGAGCCCATGACATTGTGAGAAGCTAGAGGCCTTGAGCTACGTGTGAAGTTTTGGATGAGAGCATAGAGTTTAGACTCAAGATTTATTTCTGATGTCATGTTAAAGAATATTATTAATTGGTTTTGAGGTAGAAGTATATAATTTTTAACATGTTATGAAAGTGGGACCTTGAATCTAAATTCATGCACTCTTATTAAAAAATTCTACCCATGCCTCAGGTTGTCTTTAACATCTCACATCTTCATGGGATTTCGACAAGCTTGGGTTTTCTACTACTCTCTAAGTTCTTAACAAACTCGAGTCACGTGTGAAAGAGAATGTCAAGGGACAAAGTCTCACATAGATTGCCCAGGGAATTATAATCTAGTTAATAAAATACACAAAACACTCCACTCATTGCTTGACCGTAAAATGGAAGCCCATGTTCAGAAAAAATTGTGTTTAATAGTTTGAACTAGCCCTTGCTCTCAAAATATTATACAGTGGAATGTGGCAATTCACATAATTGGAATTTGTGGAAAAAAATTTGATTTCAATTCTGAAAGGAGAAAAAAACATACCAAAGAGGAAATGATCAAGGCTCCCATTTGACATGAACTCATAGACCAGAAGTCTTTCTGTTTTGTCCAGGCAAAAACCCAACAATCTGACCAAACTTTTGTGTTGGAGCTTTGCCAACAGCGAAACTTCGTTCCTGAATTCTTGATCACCCTGCCCTGAATCCTTGGACAATCTTTTCACAGCTATTTGTTTTCCATCCAAAAGTGTACCCGGAGACAAATTGGGGAAGATACAAAACAAAAATCAAACTGCTTCTCAATGCAAGAGTAGTGTGGTACTTGAATATTTTACTAAATTATTTAGTTCGTAAAATGCTTGAATGTTGAAAACAAGCTTGATGAAATTAGTGACTAGCAATTGACAGAACAATTGAATATCCAAAATCTTTTCGTGGAAATAACTTAGTGGCCATATTGTTTATTTGCCCTGTTAAGTTCTGTGCAAGTATATACCTTGTAAACAGCACCAAATCCTCCTTTTCCTAACAAATTAGCAGTAGAAAAATTATTTGTTGCTGCTCTAACTGTGCCACTGTGCCAAAGTTATACTGCTCCGTTTCTGCCCCATCAATTTCTTCCAAATCTACACCAAGAAAAACCAAAGAATGCTAGAGTTAACATCAGTTGCTGACTAACTCAATTATTCTTAGTGTGGATGACGAGACACTACAGATAAAGAATAAAGAACTGTCTTTGACATTTCTAGTAAACGTGGTTGGTTCTTTAATAGGCAATTTCCAAGAAGACGACGTGCTGTAACTTGTTACATATCTAGCTAAAATAAGTACTATAAAAATGTAAATTATATTGCCCTCAGATTTTTGCCTAAAAAATTTGACCATTATATTTTCAGTTTACACCAGAATAGATATAGCTTTAGTGGGAACAAATAGAGGATCGAATGATTAGAGCTCTATGATTTTACCTCAAAGGATGGGGGTTCGAATTCCACCAACACTAATTCCTTTTCTCTCATTATAATAGTGTAGGTTTGATTAAAAAAAAAAAAGATAGAGCTTTAGTTCAATTGGTTGTGATAAAAACATTTCCTTGAACTTACCATCAGAATTCACCCCTTTCCTCCTCTTTTGCCATATTCTTCGCCACATGAAAATGCCAACACAGAGTATTAGAAGTACTGCTGCAATAATGACGCAAATAATGATTATCCACGTCTTGTTATTGTTCTTTCCTGCAAAAATAAGATTTTGTCTTCCTTAGAAATAAGCATAAATTTTATGTTTAATCAAGCTAAACATAAATTATGTTTAGTTTTATTTAAAGTTTCAAACTTAAATTAAAAATTGATTTGATAAGTATTATAAAATTCAAATGAACTCAAATCAAATTTGGCTCCATAAAAATTTGTTTGTATTTGGTTTGAAAATAAAACAAGTTAAATTTGAATGTAATATCAAACTTGTTAAAATAAAGGAACAAGTTTGAATACTAAAATATTCGACTTAATCTGCCTTGTTTCTCTTAATATTATGAAAAATTACTGTAATGAGTAAAGAAGGATAAGGCTGAGACCAACAGGTTTAAAACCAGGTCTAAATTTGATAATGTTTTTCTGTCTGAACTTCGACCTTGGAATCTGATTTGGCGTTAACAAAATTCTTAGGAAAAAAAAAGAGAGAGAAAACCTTAGAATACATTAGTCCCCATAAATTCTAACTACTTGTGTGGTTTTACTAAACAAATACTAAATTTTTATTATCAAAATTTCGAAAGACAAATATCACCAATCACCTCTTAAATTCGTACAAGATTATTGGGAACACAATCTTCGTGTCTACAAGAGATGAACTCCGTTTGTTTGTGTTTGTTTTTAAACAACATGTTTTTAGAAAAAACTTTATTTCAACGATGTTTTTATTTCACATACACGTTTATAAACATGAATATTTGAAACTAATATAATAATATTTAAAAAAACACCCCAAAACAACCATCTAGATGAAGTGATTCTTTAGTCACAAGCAAATTCCTAACCATTAACCAAAAAGTTGAAAGATGAACAAAGAAATGCTAATGTTTTGATGGCAAACCTGATCCAAGGAAAAGTTGTATTTCATACCTTTTGGTTTTGGAGATGGTAAAGGCGGTGATGATTGAATGGCACTCTCATTATAGAAGGGGGACAGCTCATACCAAAAGCCACAGTTCGGTCCTATAACTCTCGGTCCTAGACTCTCAGAACAGCATTGAAACATGATATTTGATACCCATTCAACGCAAACATTGCATTCTCCTGAATCTAAATCAGGTGTGCTCTGCATCAGTATAGGCCCGATATTGCTGTTATTGCTTGTCTCCACTGCAAACTTCCTGCCTGAACCTTGGCAAGTTTTGTTTTGCAGACTGCTTGCCATTCTCCTAATCTCCTGACTAAATATGTCGGGATTTGAAGAATTCAAACTACTTCGAAGAGTAAATGCAGGAGCAGTAGCCATAATCCCAGCTATAGACTTGTTTGAATATCTTAAAACGCATTCATCATACCATCCAATTGCCTGCTTTTGGTTGGGACAAACCTGTATGAGCTTCTGAACTGAGTTTTTAATGCAACCACCACATGTTTGAGGATCAACATCTCCTCTGCATAGCATGATCGCATTAACTCTATCGAGATTTTCCCCAACCGAGGAATTGTAGAATCCACATGGATTGATGTTCGAGGAAAGGGAAGACAGAAGTGAATTGAGATTAGCCTGGTATGTGCTGTTTTGCGTGTAATTTCCTAATCTGTTTGCACAGAAGTATCTTGTGAAGTTTGGTTGAGAAACAGTTGGGCAAACTAGGCTTGTGATCATGTAAAAGAGTGATAAAAACCATCTTTTTGAACCCATTTTTATGATCTAAAACTGGTGAGGAAAAATTCAGTTTCATCTGACAGGACTGGACAACAAATTCTACCCCATAATGCCTTATCAAAACTTCCAAATTCAGCTCACCAAAAGTAGACTTCATAAATGAATTGAAAATGGTTTCTTTGATAAAATTAACCTGAAATGATCGACTTTGACACGGAAAATAATTGAGGATAAAAAAGCCATACTTCCTTTAAGTTAGTTTGTTGTGCAAATCAGAATTACTACAAGTGCCAACAACATATATTTTGATTGATAAAATATCAACACCGGGAATCTTCTTTAATTTTTTAGTCAACCACTTGGCCTAGACTAAATGAAGCAGGAGATTGACTTTCTTGAAATTTAAATGGATATTGTTGAGGTATTAACCAAGAAAATGTCCGAGTAAGATTGGTTAAAATTTTTTTGAAGTTTTATTAGACCTACAATTTTTGACCCTTTGATAGAGTATTGAAATTTTATAATACCTTGAATCTTTTAGGTCTTCATCAGGACGTATGAAGCAATATATTCTCTAACAATTTAAACTAATTAAAGGTTGGATGAAGACCAAATTGGCAAAGGCTAAGGCTGGCAGTGTGGAAGATGTTTCCCGGCATCTAATTTGTTGGCCTCTTCAATGTTTTGCAGTCATTGATTAAATTTTTTAATCCGGTTAGTTTATTATTATGCTTAAATTGGATTTAAACTATAGAAAAGCTATTCTAATTTGCTAGAGATATGGGATTCAAAATTTGATTTTGATGTAACTACAGTACAGAATAAAAAGTACTATGTACATGCATTTTCACACAGGACTTTTTTATTCTCATAATTATGTGTCGTACATTTTGGTAATAAATAAAAAAAATGCTATGTTATTGTCATTTCATTTTCTGTTATAGCACTCTGTCCTTTTTTTAGCATGTAAAATTATCCAAAATTTGAGGACATGTTAACATCAGATTGGGACTTTTAAGTTTTTAAACACCAAAGAAGCTTTTATTCGGCAACAATTTCGTATTAGAATCTACCACCATTCAGAGCACGCATCAAGTCAATGTTCAACCGAACACTGAAAGAATAAAAAGACAATGAGAAATACAACTTTTTTTTTTTAATTTCTTTAGTCTTTTGCATGCCTGCGGAAAATTCTTACATAGATTTGGGTTTACGGTCTCACCTGTAGACTTTGTAATTTAAAAGAGTGCTAAATAAGCATAGCGATGTATACTAATCTTTTATATATTAAAAGTGGGTGCTTTGTGAGTTGTTACATTTTCTTTCCCATTGTGTCCCTCACAAAATAAATTAATGGCGATATTAAGTCACCAAAATTAAATGCCTTTTCTTATAATTCTTAGGGCTATCTTTGTAATTCTAATATGAGTATTTATCTTAGGAATGTAGGTTTTATTAAAGCATATTTACTAATAATGTCTATCTAGTTTACGAATATTGGGTATATAAAAATTTGGAATGTACGTTGTATTGAAGCATGTTTCCTTAAATTTCCAAGAATAAATTTGTTAATTAAATCAATTTTAATCTTTGGAAACTATTTTGGAAATTTATTAGAAACTAAACAATAATAAAAAGATTGATCTTTGAAATACAATTCTAACACAATTGTAAAATCCAGAAATCACGATTAAAATTCAATAGCCATTGATTATCGAACACAACCAATAAGGCCAAACTGTTAAGCCTCATTTGGTTGGCAAGGATTCTTGCCTAGGAAAGTAATATTTTTTTAAAAATTTAAATTCTACTATTTGGTTTATTTTTATCTTAATGGGAAAGTAAAAACATTCCTCAAAACTTGGAAAGTAGGTGCAAAATCCCAGGATTCTAAATCCTTACATATCCTAAGTATTTAGATTACTTTTCTTAGGATTTTGATCTAATAAAGATAATAACTACACATTTAAATCTTCCCTCTCTTTTTCCTACCTCCATACAAATTCAAACATCAACACTTATCTTTACAAAACACACTCATATTTTTTCAACTTTTATCTATCGCATTATTTTATATGAAAAAACTCCTATCTTCTAGGATTTTATTATTCATTGCATGATTAATTGTTTTACATTGTAAGAACTCATTTTTTGCAATGAAAATGTTTTCAAAGTTACAATTAATTAAATCATTATTTAGATTTATTAATTTTTAAATTTTGTCTATAACTTTTTTTTGTACAAATAATAGTTGTTTGTTACTTATTTTAATAAATATAATTAAAATCCTAAATATAGAAAATAAAAAATAAAAAAATCTTTTTCACCTTATATTTGTGGAGATTTTTTTAGAAATTTAGTGAGAATTAAATTACATTCCACATTATAATATTCTAAACCAAACATTGCAATTAGAATCTACACAATTTTCCTATCAAGATTCTTAGCAATATCCAAACATAATAAAGAAATATCTTTACCTGAAATAACATTCCAAAGAATCATATTCCAAGTAAATTTTATTTTCCCGCCAACCAAACGAAGCCCTAAGTCATCAGATTTCAAGTAGGTGAATATCTCTGCATCCATTAAGCAGCCTACCACAAGTTCTTTGCACGTTGGTATGTTCACGTTGGTCCTATTATATTTGAAACTATTGTTTTCTTTTTTTTTTCCTCCATATGTTGGCCTTCTTTTTGTTTAATTCAAAATTTTGTATATATTTTAATATGAATTTATGGAAACATGAAATCAAAGATTTTATAACTTATAAAATAATGTTATGAGTCCGTAAAATAGGCTTGAATTTTTGCCAATTTGTTAAGTTTCTGACTAGACAAGATTTAAAAAAAACACATAAAAATACGTTTTAATCACTCGGTTTCGTTAATTAGTATCAGTAAAAAGACAAAATACTAAAGATGATATGCTTCAGCCGTCAACGTACACCCGTGAAAAGTCCTTTTTTTTTTTTTTTGAAAATTATTATACCAAGTTAGACACTTTACAACGTCTTACTTATGATAGACCAATAGAGGAAGTTAGACATTAATCTTTACTAAGAAGAATCTCCTCTTCCTACTTAAAGAAGCTAAAGTTGGACCACTATAAATAAACTTTTGTGTACACACTGTTTTGAAATCCATGGCAAGAACTTTATATCCAAAAAAAGTAAGAAATGGCCGGGGACATTGGTTGTAATTTTAACCTGCTAAGGCCACTTTAATAGGCTTTTTCATTTGTTGGGAAGAATATGTGATTGCAAGGTAGAAGAATATCAGTAGTATATCATAGAGATCACTAAGTGGTTGACAAAAGGTGTTATGTATTTGTCTTCCCTTAACACTAGAACAAACCGGAATATGTACGCTATCCATTGTGGGATTTTGGCCTCTGCTAATATACTCCAGTTACAGACAATTTTTCTTGCATATCTTTTGCATAATATATATTCATTCTATCGAACCTGTGTAATCCACGCACCTAAAGCTAACAAAGAATCAAGTGCAAACTGCAAATGTAGATCCTCTTTCTTCCCTACACCTGTTATTTAGTCATAGTATTTTCTAAAAATCTCTACTAAATTATCCTTCATCTTTATGTCATCAAAATTAAATACCTTTTCTTATAACTCTTAGGGCTATTTTTGTAATATTAATATGAGTATTTATCTTAGGAATGTAGGTTTTATTAAAGCATGTTTACTAATATTGTATATTTAGTTTAGGAATATTGAGTATATAAAAATATGGAATGTAGGTTGTATTGGAGTATGTTTCCTTACATTTTTAAGGAATAAATTTGTAAATTGGAATCAATTTTAGGTGTTGGAAACTATTTTGGATATTTTTTAGTAACTAAAGAATAATAAAAAAAATTGATCTTTAGACATTACTTTGTATCATTGAATTGGCGGACGAACGTGAGGAGGAGCACCTATCATCAGTTGAATTGGTGGACGAACGTGAGAGGAGTACCTATCATCAATAGAATGTGGCTTTTCTCAAGTAGGTTGAAGGAAACTTCACTTTGAAACTATTTTTGTCCATGTTTTAATATAGATATGTTAGTCTTTTTTTTTAATTATAAATTTTGTATATATTTTAATATGAATATGTTGAAATATGAAACCAAAGCTTTTATGACTTATAAAACAACGTTATAAGCGACATAACTGAAAATAACTCCATGCGATTTGATCCTTAGCGTCTATGACTACTTGCATTCTTATTAATTAGAGACGGCCACGTTTACTCTTTTATTGGCCCCCTTTTCAACGTTATTGCTTTTGGTTAAGTTTCTATATAAATTTTGTATATATTTTAATATGAAATTGAGACATGAAACTAAAGCTTTTATGGCTTATAAAACAACGTTATAAGCCACGTAACAGAAAATAACTCCATGCAACTAATCAAGAACAGGTTTTAATCAAGAACTTCAAAATGATTAATATTGAGAAAGGAAAAGCTAACACACAGGAGAAAAGTCACCTAAAAATCTAATGCCATGATTTGATCAAAATGGCTACTTTTATAGTCCGTATCAAGCCACGTTTACTTTTTTTTGTTTCCCCCTTTTCAACGTTATTGCTTTTGGTTAAGTTTCTGGTTCGACAAGATTTAGAAAAACACATAAAAATATGTTTTTAATCTTTTTGTTTCGTTAATTAGTATCAGTATTAGGTTGATAAGAAGGAACGCAATTTAACTCAAGGATTTACCTAACTAAAAAGACAAAATACTAAAGATACAATCACTAATACAATAAAAAAGGATTGATAATCTATTTCTTCTCTTGGACACAGATAGGAAAGAATATTCTTGATATGTGATGTTTTTGTTTTCTTGCTCTCTTTGATTTTCTTTTTGCATTAAGTCATTATTTACAAATAAGTATTTTGATACATTGAGGTTTTATTTAGATATTGTTAGAGGAATAAACGAGATTGTGTATATATCATTTAATTTGAATTTTGGCAAACAATGTTTTTCAAATGTTATCATATCCAAAAGGGTCTGGAATTTAATTTGAATTTTGGTTAACAAATCTAGCGGTTATTGTTGGAATTCGACATTAAATAAATAGCCATATGAACTAAGCATCCGCTCATGCATGCCTTCTTCCTCTATCGACCGGATATCAACAAAATATCCACATGAACTGAACGTCCTGACTTCTTCATCCTTGTCTATTGGATTTCCATAGATGTTAAAATGAGAAGCACAAAACGGCATCTCAAGGGTCTAGATGAAAACTAAATAAAATTAGCAAGTTTGAATGTATAATTTTGACTCCCTTCCTCACCCTCATAACCATAAAACAAGTACCCTTAAGTAACATAAAAAAAAAAAATATAAACATTATTTTATTTAATTTGTCATTTTTATCTTTTCAAATCATAGGCTGATCTACCTCTCCAGTTTAAGGTAAGAAATTAAAAAAAATTAATTTTATCACATTAAATTTTAAATATTCCCCCACTATCCAAAGAAAAAGGTTCGTTTTAGGTATTGAGTGCTAGGATCAATATATGCCTATAAGTGATTTGCTAACATTTTCTAATTCCAAAAAAAAAAAAAAAAAAAAGTGGCAGACATAATCCAACACTAACGAAGAGAGCCCACTAATGAGTTTTTTTTTTTTTAAATAAAAACACTTCATACCTTAATAAAGTGTAGGGTATTATTTGGTTTCTTCTGTCCTTTTATTACTATTTTTTTTATAAACGTACTACTTTTTATCTCAAACACTGAAATAGGTTCATGCACTTTAGCCTCTCTAATTTAGTTAAATTAGATTGGCCAAGACCTACACATGAAGACCTTAATTCCTTAGGCATAATGGAAGAATATTTTGTGATATGAGATTTTAATTCGATGAAAAAAAATGATTCAAAGTAATCATTCTAATTTAAGCAAATTAAAATTCTTACTCTTACACTCATTATTATCCTAAACTATATTATTTTTTTGCTTTGGTTGTGTAACTCAATATTTTTTGTTACATGTGTTCAATCTTTTAGATTGTCTAACTTTTAACTCACACTTATGTTACTTTTCTCTTTTGCATTTCTTTCTTTTGTGGTTATTATTCTCTTTCTACACATTAGTTAGCTACTTTTAGTTGTTGTCAGTGTATCAAATTGTGTTAATTTTGCGCTACGATGACTCAGAGTGCTTATATATTGTAACATAATTCAAATTTTATATTATTTTGTTATCTTCTAATGCTAATTAATTTAGTGTTATTTCTTACTTTCCTGTGTAGATTGTTGATAACATGAATGCAAATGTCAATAGCTTTGTTGAGCTAATTTTTAATTTTCTTTTCTCTATGGTTTTTATAAAGTATACAATATGGGGGTTTAATTTGCAACCACCCATTAGTTTTGTGTGAGACATCCGATTAAGGCAAATTTTGTTACCAAAGTTTCAAGCAAATAAGGGAGTAGTAAGTCCTTTTTGATTTAATATATTTTAAGAGTTATTAAGTTTTCATATGTATTTGTTTAAGCCAATACTTTTGAATTGCTTAATTATCCAATTTTTGTAGGTTATTAATACTTTTATTGCTCTAATTAAACATCTTAGTTTAAGTACTTGGAAGTAATCAATTAAGCTGAATTTCTAAGTAGCTACATAATTATGTTTTATAAATTTACCAAAAAAAAAAAAAGTTTAAAGCATAGGCATTAATATTAAACTTATTTTAGTGTGAAGGTTGAAAAAATAAGTAATATTGATATGTTGAAAAGTTAATCATTCAATTTTTTTTTCCTAAGATCTAAAAGAATAACATATTAATTAAGAACACTTAACAATATATGCTTAATTACTTCAACAAATAATTTTTTTTTCTTATTAATATTCAAAAAGTAATTTATTAATAATGATTTTACAGAGCAATAGGCAACGTGCAACGCATGTATTCCTAGACTAGTATAAGAAAGTGATACAAGAATGTTCATGTAGCCCTATTTTAAACCATAAAATCTATTGATGAGGCCGTGACTAGATCTTTATAAGAATTTTCCATGCCTACACTTATAGAGTTTGATTATTGACAAAGGAATAGTGGAGATGTACATAAGTTGAATCATATAGTAATGGTTTTTTCCAATCTAATGTCTGTAATCTCCTAACGTACTAAGCTTCAGTACAATCTAATTTATATGTTGACAATATATACACAAATTTCATGCGAATTGTTCGTATCTAGAGTGCTAAAAATTGAATAGAATATGCTGAAAGGCAGAAATTTGTCATTACAGTTGCTCAACGAGATAATACAATAATTTTCAACTCAAATTTGAAACATCTTTAACAAAACTAGTATTGAAATACGTGCGTTGCACGTTGTAGGTATTTTATTTTGCGACACTTAATCAAATAATGTATTATTTTAGATTGATTAAAAATGAAAAAAATTCTAACTATTTAAATCATTTTATTATTCTATTACAACTAATAAAAAAGAATGAAGTCTACTATATATTAAAAAAGATCTATTTGGAGTACTCTACTTCTTCTCCAACAAAACATATAAACCACTTCAAAGTATTTCTATGTTATATCTTAGTAGAAATTCAAAAAAGTAATGAAAAGTAAGTAAAGAAAAAGAGTAATGAGGCCTTTGAAAAAAAATCAAAATTAATACCTTTTTATTATCTTATACACTTTATCCTAAAAGTGTAACACTTTTCCATAAGAAAGAAAAAGAAAAAATGATCCCCTCTTCATTATGTGTTATAATAAATAGCGTATATACCATATTATGGAATACACGATAAGTTTCAACAATCAGAATATTCAGTTGGAATGATTATCATCTTATACTGATTGCATCAGTACAATTGACTTCATATTATTTTAATATGTATTTCTGCATCATAAATTATGTATTCCTACAAAACATATAAGCCACTTTCAAAGTATTTGTATTTCATATGTTAATAGAAATTTAAAAAATAATGAAGAGTAAGTAAAGAAAAAACATAATGAGGCCTTTAAAAAATTCAAAATTAATAACCTTTCTATTATCTCATATACTTTATCCTAAACATGTAACACTTTTCCAATAGAAAGAAAAAGAAAAACTTGATCCCCCTTACATCCTATTTTATAATAGATAGTATATATACTCATAATATAGAAAATACAATAAGTTTCAACAATCAGAATACTCGGTTGGTGTGTTTATCATCTTTTGTACTAATTACATAAGTACAATTGATTTCATATTATTTGAATATATATTTCAAGCATCATCAGTTATGTATCTCTCACCAAAAAGATGATACGTTAAATGAATTTTGACAAACTAAACACATACACAATCCTTGTGAAATAACTACCCAAACTTTTTAAAAATTATTTTTATTATCATTTTCTACATTGTTCTCACATAAAGAAGGATAAATACTTTTACTTTTGCTTATCATTTGTATATAGATTTTTATTTTTTTTAAAAATATATTGGAATTATTAGATCAAGTAGTTACAATTTAAAATAATATTTTCTAAGGTTTGAATCTTATTATTAAAAATAAAGATAGTAAGTTTAACTTGGTTCAAAAAGTTTAACTTAGTTCAAAATATCTATATGTAACAGCCCTTGAATCTTCATTGTCAAAAATATGTTTATCGTATATAATTCTTTTAAACAACAAAATAAGAAACTTAAACTCAAAGTTATAATTAAACTAATTTGAAATATAAATATCAAAGTGCTTTGAATTTATTCAAAAAAGTGTAAATTTGTTAAAAATAGCTGAGTAAAATTTATTTATTTCATAATAATCTTGACTCTTGATTTTTATAATATAATGCTTAGTTCTTCTTAATCCTTTTACCATTATATTTAAAAAAATTTATATGTCAATATCTACTTTTAAAATATTTACATGCTATATTTGCTTACAAAAAGTCAACTACAAGTTATTTTCAAGGGGGAATTGGGGTTGCTTCTTATTGTATAAAACTTGAAAATTAACTAAGTATGCATTTACTGTATGACAATACATTGAACTTGTCATCTGTTTTAGAAAGGATACACAACTGATGATGTTGAAATACATACTTAAATAATACGAAACTATAAGATGATAAAACCAAAAAAAAAATCATAAAAAATGTAAGAAAGGAACTACAAGTAACTATTTCCATTTAGCTAGGAATAATATCTGGATAAAATGAATTTCCTTTTATAATACAACTCAATTTAGTTATTTTGGACCCATGAGTGTTTGACATGTTTCTGAACGATTGATTTGGAATAAAGCTTGTTAGCAATAACTTTTAGTAATTTAAAAAGAATAACAAATAAAATTTCTTAGCACAAATTTTCAGTATATCCTTTATTGCGTAAATTTGATTTTTACATTAATACAATATATCCTTTATCAATTTGGACTTGTTCTATTAGTTCTACTTATTACAGTGTTTAAATTCAACAATAAATATATTTCAAAATTGAAAGAGACAAAACTTCACCTGAAATGTAATTAGTAGGTTCGTATAGATTATGTGTGGGATCTTATGATATCAAGTTCTAGTAATTTATGATTTTACTTCTGTTAATTACTTCTTTTTGTTTTATTAATTTATTTACCATTACGAATTCAAGATTTTAATTGGTCAAATTTGTAGACGTTTTTCAAAGTTCAAAGTAAAAAAAAAAACATGTTATGAATAATTAAGTCATAATTAAGATAACTAATTCTTCTATGCTAGATCTAAAAAATCAATGTATTAAAGGAGATCGCCATTACATTAATGATCATTTCATATCTTGAACTTTGCAACATTGATTTTCAGTGCATGCAAATTTTAAATATAAAAAGAATATCGTGTATAGATGCAGAATGTCAAAGAATTTTTTGTTGATGCATATATTCTTTAGCCCATATACCTAATATTGAATGAGAGATCTAGTCTTTCAAAAGTTAACAATTGATATTGCAAAATAAAATTAAGAAACTCAAGCACGCTTCCTAACAAATAAAGAACAAAAAAAAAAAAAAAAACATCTGTTTAGGCAAAGAGCCCTAAAGTGTAGACAAGGTTAACACGTCTGGTACATAGGGAATGACATGGAATAGAAAACCTTTCCACCCAAAATATGATTCCACCCATAATAGGTTGGAAACAAAAAATATAGAGAAAAGTGTAAAGTGCTTAGGTAAAGTATTGAATTCCTTGCAAATTGAATGCAATCTACATGTTCATCTCTTACTATCATCAATTTTTTATGAGGGTTTAAGGTTTCTCAAAACAATGTTAGTAGAACAGAGTTTAGGGGCCTCAGAAATAACACATGTTATATAACTAAACTTATTCATATAAGATTAAAAATTCCTAACAATTTTTGGTGGCTTATATCGACTTACTCCTTCTTTATACAGTAGATTCATTATATTACTAATTTCTTATACATTCTTAATACTCTATATAGTTTTGAGATGATACAATTTTAAATAATCGAGACTAATTTTTACTAAATGTCAATAAAAAATGAGAAGCAAAATCTATTATAACCATTACTATATGCATATCCATCACATGCTTTAGTAACCAAGTAAACGTGTTCAACACTTTATTACAGAAAATAAATTACATAGATGGATGGTGCTATACTCATGCGTAAATTTTGAATGTTTTAGATTCTAAGCAGTATAGTGAACCACAAACGAAAGGGCATAAACATAATAATATAATATTTTGATCTGGCCATCTTGGTTCTGCTTCTACCTTATCCATCTACCAAGAGATCATAAAATATATTTATTACTCATACCAGAGTTCAAATTCAAGCTAATTCAAAGCAAAGAATGATCAAATCAGTTTTTTACAGTTCTACTCCTATTGTATCCATCTACCAAGTGATCATAAAATAATATTTATTACTCATACCACAGTTCAAAATCAAGCTAATTCAAAGCAAAGAATGATCAAACCACTTTTTTACAATTAAGCTTAGCTAAAACTGATTCATAACAATTATAACCTTAGTAATATCCGAGAACAGATTGCAAATTGATGATGACCATGTCCGTGATTTTGGTGCTTTAGAGTGCTTTAATGGTATAAGGAACTATAAAGACAAATGTAATGATACAATGAATACATAAGCTAGTGGTTGTCTTCAAAATGTTGCTGCATTTATTTGCATTGTCATTTCGACGGCTGCATTCAAATTTCAAAGTCCAAATGATATTCTTATTGTAGACACCAAATTTTGACACACCATTTATTTTCAAACACCGGGGGGCATGCTTGCATTTTTTAGGACAAATTTTAAATTTTTAATAATCTCAGGGGGGCAAAATAGTAATTTTATCTGTAAATATTTTTCTAACAATTTTTGGGGGCTTTAAATTCATATTTTTACTTTTATATGAATTTATTAATTTCTTATGATTTTTTCAGATTTAATTAGTATTTTTATATTTTTACCTAGCATAAGGGTAAAATGGTAATTTCGTCTCGTGAATACCATTTTAGCTCATTTTAAGTTCCAAATTCATTTTTCAAATTCTTGAGGCATGTTTCTGAATTTTTTAATTTTTTGAGGTCAATAGCTATTTTTCTGCTAATTTTCATTGCCCAAGGGTAAAATCGTCATTTTACAAATTAAATTCATTTTTCACCAATTTTGAGTCAAAAATGTATTTTCCAGTGTTTTAAGCTTATTTTTAGTTTTTGGTAATTTTTTGAGGCCAATAATTATTTTTCTGTGAATTTTCATTGCCCAAGGGCAAAATCGTCATTTTACAAATTAAATTCATTTTTCACCAATTTTGAGTCAAAAATGCATTTTCAAGTGTTTTAAGCTTATTTGTAATTTTTGATAATTTTTTCAGAGACGATTACTATTTTTTCTGTGAATTTTCATTGCCCAAGGGCAAAAATTGTCATTTTACAAATTAAATTCATTTTTCACAAATTTTGAGTCAAAAATTCATTTTTTAGTGTTTTAAGCTTATTTTTAATTTTTGATAATTTTTTGAGGTCAATAGCTATTTTTCTGTGAATTTTCGTCATCCAAGGGCAAAATTGTCATTTCACATTCCAAACTCATTTTTCTCCAATTTTTGGATCTCAAATTCGTTTTTAGGTTTTAAGCATGTTTCTAAGTTTCTAATTTTTTTCAGAGTGAATTAGTGTTAATGAATTTATTATTTACATTTTTCTTGATTTTTTTTCATTATTGTGAAAGAATAAATTTTTAAAGGATAAAGTTGTAATTTTTGTAGTCAAGGGTATTTTGGTCTTTTAATCATTTCTTGGAGGTTAAGATTTGTGCAGTATAAATACCCACTTAGGGATTAAAAAAAAGGGAGGAAAATGGAAAAACCCTAAAACACTTTGGCTTTTGTGATTTTTAGATTAAAGCACATACTCTCTCACCACAAAACACACACACTTCATCTTCCACTTGTTACTGTTCATCAGCTCGTTTTTAAAAGGCCAGCTACTGTTCATTGTCTTCTGCAAATTCATCATCAACTGGCTTAAAAGGTGAGGTCTTCATTTGATTTCTTTCCTTTTAGTTCACTTTTTTTTTTCATTGTATTGTCAAAATTGAATAAATGAAGATATAAAATCTGGGTTTATTTTGTGATTTATGTGGGTCTTCCAGTTTCTTTGCTTTCCTGTTCTGTTTTTGTTTTTTGGTTCTGGTTAATATTCTGGGTTCTCTCCACCGTCTCTCCCTCCCTTTCCTCTAGTCCCTCACCATCCACGCATCACCCACCATAGCTGCCATCAAAACCAATCCCTAAGCCATTACAGAACTAACAAGCCACTGCCACCACCGTTCACTTACCAATTCTTGCCCATTCAACCTATTACTATCACAAGCCTACCACCACAACGCCTCCCATCATCTTTGACCTGCACAAAAGATAAACAAACAGCAAAGAATTCCACCAATTAACCCCAAATCACCACACAAACACATCAATACCACCAATCCCAACCCAAAAACACCATCGCCCTTGACACCAAAGCCAGCTCCAAATAGACCCAGAGACAATTCAATCCCAACAGACAACCAGAACCCCATCATTGAACTACCAACAATACACACACCACCAAAACTCCAACCAAGTTAGGAAACCCAATCACAGTCATAAGCACAGTCAATTCGCAACTTCAAGCCACCTAGAACAGCCCCAAACGAACAAGTCCCTGCCCACAGACAGACCCCTGCTCAGCCCACAATTGACACAGTCTCCCCTCAATCTCCATACACGGCCACCATTCAAGCTCCCTGCCACATCTCCTCTGTACCAACGCCCCCCAAAAACAATGCCCACCATCACCAACCCCCTCCTCTGTCAAAGCCTACACAGAAAACAAACAAGACAGTAGGAAACCAGGCAACACCACATCCATCATCACACTCAATCTATCTGCCATTTTACCACTAAACCTGCAAACAAACACCAAGTATTAAAGCCTCCACCGGCAAACAACCATCCCCAAAGCCCCTCGCAACCTCCAATTCACCACCCACGGCCAAACACATTTTCAGACACCACCATACAACCACCACCATCAGCTACTATCCTCGTCGAAAAATAGCCCCCTGAGCCCACTGCTTCTCCCACCTGTAAACAACCAAAACCTCCATCAATAGCAGTTATTCTCCTTGCAAAATCAACTCCATAAGCCTAAGGTCAAGTTCTAGTCATCACCTCTCTTGTTTCTTCACACCATAGCCTCACAAAAAGCCTTCTCACAACCTACCAATCACACCCTCTTCATCAGTAACTTCCAACAACCACGCCAATCAACCTACCTGCCTCACAAAATTACCCAAGGCCAAATCCCATTTCCATCTTCCCTTTTCCCGTATTCCCCTGTACATCATTAAGAAAGGAGAGAACAGACTACGAAGGGGAGAGAGTGAGATACAGAATGCACAAAAAATTAAAGAGAGGAGTGAACCGAAGAGATTTCAGAGCAAACAGGAAAAGAGAGACAAGGGAGGGAACTAGAAGAGAAAAACGAAGAGATCAGGAGAAGAGTGAGAGCAACACATGGAAGAGCATATGAGAGAAGAGAAAGAGAGTGAGAGTGATTGAGAGAAAATGGGAAAAATGGGCGTCTGAAGAAGATGAGTCGAGTGAAAAATGGAAATTTGGGGTTTTGCTTAATTTTTTTTTATTTAAATTTATTTTCAATCCATTTTGGTTTTTGACTTATTCTATTTTTGGAATTGCTCTTGTTTTGTTCAAGTTGTTTGTTAACTAGTTAATTGTTTTAGTTAATTAAGGTAATTTAATTAATTAATTTGGTGTTTATTATAGTTTGGTATTTTGTCCTTTTGATTATTATTATTATTATTATTATTATTATTTAATCAAGCAAGTATTTTGTTTATAATCCTTGTTCTCTTGTGTATTATTAATGGGCCATGAGAACTATTTTTCTTAGGCAATTAAGTCCCTTCTAATCACATCTTGATCCTCTAGCTTTAGGTTGCCTCCATTTAGATCTTGATTAATTACAATTATATCTTGCATTTATTAGAAATTATTGTTTTGTCCCTCCAATTTACTTTAATTTTTGCATTTTTGAACCCTTATACTTATGTGGAGTTTTAATTTTATCCCTTAAATTTTATAAAAATTCTAGTCCCCTTAGTCTTAGACTTTACATTTTTATTCGAATTTGACAATGCTTACATATTTTTATGTTTTAGTCATTTATATTGTGGTACGTTGACTTGTTTGTTCATCTTGTTAGCATTTAGTACCGAGTTTTCGAGAGGTATCCCTATTTCTTATTAATTTCTCTTTTATGTGCTCCAATGCGCCTTACGTGATTTTTATGCGTTTTATTTACATATTTCCTATTTGGCATGTTCCTTATGTATTTATTTCTTTCATACGATTTCATTTTAAATCTTATTATTTCTTTATTATTATTTTGATAAAAATGTAATTTTTTTGTATTTAGCTAGTCAAGCTCCCCGGTGTAATAGTTAGGATTTATTTGCTTTTGCGTGCTTACATGCTTATTTGTTTTACCGTTTTCATTAGGATTTTTGCATCTAGAATATCATGCTTACGTGTTATGTGCTCCAATGTGATCTTACATGTTTTTATGTGTTTAATTTGCTTTTAATTTATGCTTTACTATTTAATTCATGTTTTATTGATATTCCGTCACCATACTAGTCCAACACTAGTTGTGGCTTATTGTTTCCCACTAGTCCAACGCTAGTGAGATTTTCCTTAGAACGGGCTAATCCAATACTAGACCCCTAGGACATTTTAGTGATTAGGTTCATTCGTGTGCATTTCTCATTTCACACACTTTTAGTTTTTCTTTCCATTTGGCACGATTTTATTATTACTATTACTATTATTATTATTATTTTGACATATTTGTTAAAATGCATGACATCTAGGTTGCATTTCACTTAGACTTTAGGACATTTGTGTGATTCGACTAAAAATAGTCGCCTACTCACGTGGGAAGCGGTGGCGTACAGGCCCTTCCCCCCTCCGTGGGTAGAAATATTCAGTCACGAGTTATTAGTCCCCCATATCTGCCATGTTGCATACCCACCTTCTTTCCTCACGTACTATATATTATTATTGTCTTTTCTTTTTGCATCACATTTTGCATAAAAACTCGTGACTCCCTCGAGGTCTCAACTCGGGTTTCGCAATTAATGCGATAATTCCGATCCAAGCTTTGACGGGACATTCCAACCCTCCCGATACGCATATTTAGACTTAGGATTTGCATTCATTTAGATACATCCAAAACGCTGACAGAACTTAGGGTTAATTTAGGAAATTTTGATTAAACCTCGCAACTAGTCTCGGCTAGGTTGAAAGAGTGCCTTAGGCGCAAGCCTTTGTCTTCCCTTTCTTCAAATGTGACTCCCGGACCCTTTTTTCTCTTTTTTCGTAGACCGGAGTTGAAAAAGGGTTTTAAATGATTTTTTTATAAAATTTTTTATTTTTATTTTGTTAAACGATTTTTCGGGTGACTTGGTACACCCTAACTCAGTACCAAGTGGTGACTCCATTTTCTAAAATAAAACCCTTTTTCAAAAGTTATTTGGCCAAACCTGTCGCATTTTTAGTCCCGGCCTTGTTTTCTTTAAAATACCATTTTTCTTAAAATACACTTTTTCAATAAAAACTCGATTTTTCACACACGCACACGATTTTTTCCAAAAACTTGCTTTTTCAAAAAGGTCATTAGACTAGACCGTCTTTTCGGGACGCGACAGTCACGACCCCACGAGCACTCCTTTTACTTTACGATTTTTTGGGCGCGACACTTATTACAATAAAGAACCACACTATCTTAAGTTCCAGTTCGTGAAGTTGGACTGCAAGCTATGTACCAAAACCTTATTCAAAAGTCTACAAAGAACTATAGCTTGAGCACATTTTGAGAGTTTTGAAAAATGGCTAGGAACTTTGATGTTCATGAAGAGACATGGATCCTAATATAGTCTTCTTAAAGCCAGTAGTCGACCAATGCTTTTAAGAAAAGAAATCTTGTGTCCAACACTATAGGTAAAACAATAATCCATTTTTTCACTACTACAAGCATAGGAGTTGCTATTCAAAAGACTTTCTGTTAAGTTGTGTTTATGTATTATTATTTAACAAAATAGTACTATGAGACTGGAAAATTGGGTTATCGTCCGTTGGGGTTCCGTATTGTGTTGTTGTTGTTTTTTTTTTCTTTATTTATAAATTTGATATAATTGCGTTTTGAGAGTTGAACAATTAAAATTAATGTTGCATGACTGCTAGGAAATATTTGGAAATCATGTTCATAAAAAAGGACATATTGTTCTTCCTGAAAAAACTGAGATTCAACTTCTCTGATGATTAGTCATCCCTCAATCACCAAGTACAATATGCTTATATATGGTCGTTAGTATAATACCAGCATACTAAATTAGCCAAAAAGATTCATTAGTTACTGGAGACGCTTTCGCTTGACTAAACAAGTTTTAGTGATTCTAATATAAAGGTTTATTAGAATGGATCTTAATGGGTGCTTGCTCTATATAGACATAAAAAAGGAAGAGATGCTTCACACAAGCTCTTCCACCAATAACATTTTTTAATTTTGAAAAAGACAGGCAACAGTTAGTCAACACATTTTTGGTGTTATCAGACATGTAATTATATCAAAAGTCAGATATTTTTTAACATAATATACAGAACCAATATACTGATAATGTTAGATTTCTTTAGTGTTATAATAGTATGGTTTGTCATTTTGAGATGTATCAGAACATATGTTAATGGAATTTGAATGAAAAATGATGATGTATGCACTACAAGTTAAGAGCATATTTAATTTGTTGTCTCAGTTTAATCTCTAATTTTGATATTTGTTGAATAAGTAATGGGACTCATTTTGGTGGTTGTTTCCTTTGCCAGACAATCTCAGTATTTGATGTCTTCTTTCTAGAGGAAAATCTGTTAATATACTAATGGCTGTAGATGGACCACGTGTCCATTCTAGGAGGACAAAGCGGTTTGAGGGTCTATAGTTTTCGTGCGGAGATATGTTGATAAATAATAGTGTTCAGACAACTTGTGGATGGAACTCTGATTGAGGGAAGATGAATTCTCTAGTGCTTCTTCTTGTTGCTAATTCCAACTTTGAGGGTCTTCAACAATCGTGGCTTCAAGAGTGTGCAATCGATCAACTAAAATAGGGTGGCTAAATATTACTATATATTTTCAGTGTAAATTTTTATTAGTAGGAGAGATTGGATTTAAATTACTTATACTGGTCAACAACTTGTCATTGTTGGTCAGCCACTTGTCTATTTACATTCTTGACAAAATAAATTTGTGAATCTCCACATGTCTATATAAAAAGATTTTGAAAATAAGGTCTTGGATGTTGCATAACATTCAGCTGACCCGGCATATTTATTAGTTAGACATCAATTGAAAGCTAAAAGAGGTGCCATTGCTGACATAGTCAATAGTAATTCTAAAACCCTTTCCAAAACACAAAAAATTTATGTTCCCACATGTATTATTCTAGAATTTATAAACTTTTCGTTTAAGACAAAATATTGATGATACAATAGATTAATCATTATACCGATAAAAATTGTTTGCAATCAAAGTATAGGATTGACTGACGAATTAAAAGAGATGAAAAGTGTTACCTCACAATTTGTTGAGTTTTGATTTTGATTCTAACTTTGAAGTTCTTTGATGCTTCAACTTATGGAGAGAATTGCGTTAGATCAGTGCATGCATTTATGGATGTATGCTTTTCTTTTAAAGGCATAAATTTTATGTTTCTCTTTTTTTGATTTGGAAACTTATATTTTCTAGTAATTTTTTTTGGCAATCTTAAGTTTGATTTTTAAAATTTCAAATATACACAACTTCACTATTATCCCAACATGTGCTATTTGTGGGTGGTTGCTTATTCGTTGTCGAGGCATTCTTTCTTGGAATTGTTTGGCATATTCATCTCTGGCTTAGGTTAAAATTCTCAACAGCTAAATATATAATTTCCTTTTTCAGGCGTGATTTTAATGTCCTTCCACTATTAATCTTCGAATATTGGTGATTTCATGTACTTCAGTTTCCTATGATATATACCCAATTTTAATGGCACTATTTAATTTCTATATAATTACTAATTTCTAAAACTTGAAATTCCCTTCCAATTCACAAATTTATTGCTTAAAAAAATTAAGGAAACATGCTTTAACAAAACTACATTCCTAAACTAAATACTCAATATTAATATTACATAATTAGCCCTAACAATTATAAGAAAGGCAATTAATTTGGAGACATAATATTGTCGTTATTTTGCTTTGTAAGGGCACTATAGGAAAGAAAATCTAAATCACTCGCAAAACTCCCACTTTTAATATATATAATAATATAATATAATATAAGATAAGATAAGATATAAGATATAAGATATAAGATTAGTCCAAATTAGAATGATGACACTAGGGTGGAGGTTTACAATTTTTTTTTTCTCTATTTATGAATCATTTGATAACCTATTTTTCACCAACAAATGCAAAAAAAGGAACACACAAGAACGATGTCCTAAGCTTCCATGCTATTCTATGTAGATTCCATCCTCGAAATCATCGAGGATCTAACTCACTCATTGATGCTTCATTCAAGGATTTTGTTGCAGCTGCACGTTGAATTTGACTCGAACTTCTTGTTTTTGCAGCTTCAAGAGGCAGAGGTTCTTCTGAAGCAGTGCTACTGCCTTGTGTGAAATATGCAGGCTCAGAAGGTAATGGGAGACTGGTAGAAAAGCTATGGAGCATCAAAACAACAGTAGCCATGGTTGGTCTGCTAGATACATTGTCTTGAACACACAGCAAGCCAATATGGATGCCTCTCAATATAGTTTGCACTGAATCTGAACCAACCTGGAGATTGGAATCTATTATATTTGAAGCTGTTCCTCTGAGCCAGTTTTTCCAAGCCTAAATGGATTCAATATAATCAATGATAAATGTTACACATGGGCAATCATGGGCGATATAATTAATCGACAATTGTAGTTCATACTTACATAGCTCAGAAGGTCCTCCTCATTTTGGCCAAATCTGAAATAGTAATTCTTTCTACCACTTATGATTTCCAAGATTAACACTCCATAGCTGAAGACATCTGACTTGTTTGAAACTAATCCACGCAATGCATACTCTGGTGCCATATATCCACTGCATAATTGTCATTGTTAGGAATAATAAATAGGCTTAAGGCACATTTTAGTGAAGACACAATCAGAAGTTTTAATAGCTATGATTAGTTAATTACCACACACTAGTCTGTTAATATACACACACATGAAAACTTACTAGGTCCCCACAATTCTGTTCGTATTGGCTACACTCTCATCAAGTTGGAACAACTTGGCCATACCAAAATCTGATATTTTGGCATTCATATCTTCGTCTAAGAGAATATTACTAGCTTTGAGGTCACGATGAATAATCTTCACTCGAGAATCTTCATGTAGATAAAGAAGTCCCTTAGCAACACTTTCTATGATTTTGTAACGTAGATCCCAAGGCAACAATAATTTCTTTACCGGATCTAAATTTGACCAACAATGCAAATCAAAGAAAAATTATCATTACAGGGACAAAATGTTGAATATAAATTAGTAAATTAACTATCTTCCAAACCCACATTATACTCTCAAATTTCTAATTGTGTCAATTGAAATCGTTTAACTTGTATCTTTTTTTATTCAAATAGATAATGAGAATTTTATATTTGTATCATAAAATGACAAAAATCCCTATATGAAGAAAGCTCCGTTTGACTTTTGATGTTTCACAGGAGGTTGTTTTTGTGTATTTGATATAAGATAATCATTTGTCTACTATTAATTTCATCATGACAAGTAAACAAGTGGGGTAGCTTTTTTTCTTTAATGTAAAAAACGAAGATCAAGAATTTTAGACATAGTAGGCAGAAAAACATACCAAAGAGGACTTGATCAAGGCTTCCATTTGACATGAACTCATAGACCAGAAGTCTTTCTGTTTTTTTCAGGCAGAAACCCAACAATCTAACCAAACTTTTGTGTTGAAGCTTTGCCACCAATAAGACTTCATTCCTAAATTCTATTTCACCTTGTCCTGAATTCTTAGATAGTCTTTTTACAGCTATCTCTTTTCCATCTGAAAGATTACCCTGAGACGTATTTTGGAACAATTTCCATAATAAATTATACTATTTCAGTACAAGTACATGAAGTACATTACATCTAGCTCAGCGTTGTTCTGATATTTTTCAGCATAAAATTTTTTATCACTGAAAATAATTCACTAAGCTTCTAAAAGAGTAGTGCATGTTAGTCTTTTAGACTTTTTTCAATTAACACAAGTTGAGGTGAAAAAGTCAGCCCTCAAGCGTCTAAACTGCGGCTTTTTCTGTTAAAATCAAGTTCCCAAATGGATGGGATGGTCTACATAAGACATCAAGTAACTTGAGTTGCCAAAATTGTAGCGCGAGAATAACTAAGTGGTTATGTAGTCTTTTTTGCCCTGTTTAATTTGGCTAGAATGATCAAGCTTTGTGAAGCACATACCTTGTAAACAGCACCAAATCCTCCTTTTCCCAGCAAGTTAGCATCAGAAAAATTATTTGTTGCTGCTCTAATTACTTCAAAATCATATTGCACCGTTTCCGACCATCTCAATTTCATCTACATACTCACAACAGCAAAACATAGAATGCTAGATTAACTTGAATTGCTGACTGAAACACACAATAATACTTTTGATGCCACAGAATAATAAGTAATACTTGTTTTTCCTCAAATCTTGATGCATGCTTTTTGCTTCATGCTCTAGTATTATGCTGTGGATGTATGAAGAAAGCTTTAAATTGCCCAAGAAAGCAAAATTATTCCCTATTGACCCTCCTGAGACCATTGGACTAACACACTTTACCAAAATTGGTAGTTTCAGTTTACAGTGGCACATATGCAGAATGATCAGTTAGCTTGGACGAGACAAGAATATCCTTGAACTTACCCTCATGTGTCTCCCTTTTCCACCAGTTTTGCCATTTTCTTCGGCAAATGAAAATGCCAAAAGCGAGTATTAAAAGAACCACTGTAGAGATAACATAAACAATGATCATGGTTGTCTTACTGTCGTCCTTTCCTGCAAAAACATGATTTAGTCATCCTCAGGAAGGAATGTATAGAAAATTTTGTTTGAATGCTTGTAACACTCAGAAGAAGAAGCCCTTTAGGTAGCTAACGTGTAATGTTCATTACAAATGTCTTTGGTTCTGTATGAGAGGACTAGATATGATCTTTTGAAATTGCTAAAAACGCAAATTACTGCACTCTCAGATTGATTTCTTTCACTAGCTTAATTAAAGACACTCCCCCACCCAAAACCCCCAACCCCCACCACCCCCCCCCCCCCCCCCCGGCGGCCCCTCCCAAAAAAAAAAACACAGAAAAAGGGGGTATTGGACAAATTAAAGCTATATTTTGCAAGCGATCAGATTGAGGGATAATGCATATATCTTCGTGGTGGCAAATGTTAAATGCAATTAAATCATAGTCATTTGCATAATTAGGCTTGCAAAACTAATTTGATATTTTGTCCAACAATTGCTAATGTATGCGGGAAAAAGATTATATATACTCATTAATACGTCTTTGTATTCTGTATTCTTTGAAGCCAAATAGACTGCTTGTAATACCTTTTTGGGGTGGTGAGGGTGATTGTGATAACGCCAAAGGTGGCGGCGGCGGTGGCAGAGGTGGCGGTGGCGGAGGTGATCGTGATAGAATCACATTCTCATTGTAGAAGGGGAATACCTCATACCAATAACTACAGCTTGGTCCAATAACTCTGGCTCCATCTACCCCATGACAGCATTGCGTCATAATTTCTAAAGCCCATCCAAGGCAAAGATTGCAGTTCCCAGCATCTAAATTAGGTGTGCACTGCATATATGCATAGATAGTCTGAATATTACTATCATTCTTGCTTTTTCCTGCAGCGAACTTGAGGAGTGAGGAACCCCCAACTGTTTGATTTCGTAGAGTGTTTGTCAAATTACTCAGCTGCTGAAAAAATAGGTTCGAATTTGAAGGAACTTTTGAACTTTGAAGATTAAAATTCGGTTTTGTGGTCATGTTATGAAGGATGTTCTTGTTTGAATATCTTAACATACAAAGAGTATACCATCCAATTGCCTCCTTTTGATTAGGACACACTTCCATGATCTCATTGACAGAATCATTAACACAATCTTGACAGCCCTGATCGACTAGCGTCTCCTCTACAGAGCGCAATGGCATACACTCTGTCAGGATCTTCACCCACCGAGGAATTATAGAATCCATAGGGACTAATGTTAGAGGAAAGGGAAGAACGAAGGGTGTTCAAATTAGTCTGGTATGTGCTGTTTTGTGTGTAGTTACCTACATCATTTCGAGCAGAAAAACTGTATGAAACTTGGTTGAGAATCATGCGAGGCCAACTATAGTTGTCAGGAAGCCAAAGATCGACAAATACCATCTTTCAGATCCCATTATTGCACTCATCCAACAACATAGACAAAAGAATCATCATGCTCACCATAATCCATACTGCACACAGCTGATTCTTTGACAGGAACCTAATTAATTGATCAACTATGAGGCTTGGAAAACTGATAGATTTCTACCAACAGAATGTCTTGGTGGATGAAAGAGTTGAGTTACAAGAAACTTTGGTATCGAAAAAGATGTGCAATATCTTTACTAAATGGAAATTGCAGGCCTGTCTGCCGTGGGGACTGGGAAATGATCCTACAGGAGTCGGTAAACGTTGATTAGGTTCTCATAATATGGAGAGAAGGGGCCACCTGAGTCAACTTATGCATGGAGTTGACTTCCACTCATTAGCTTTACATGTAAATAAGATAATTTCATTTGTGTTCAGATTTAGTAGTTTTTCACAAATACACTACAAAATAGGTTCGTTTTTGGATATAAGTTTTGGATTATTCTTCAGTTTCAATCTAAAGTTTCTAAAACCAAGGTGGAATCGTACTAATTTAAGTCGCTTAGAAAACCAACCTGTTTTTCAGCTGCATCTTATGAAATTCAATGGGAAAGCTAATGAGGCAGCTTACCCACCAGGCCGATCTATGAGCGGTGTCAGAGGTGTTACAGACCGGAAGAAAGAGGTTCCATTCTTTAGACAAACTGCTTTTAGCAGTGATATTTTATTATTGAAGTAATGAAATCTATATTTTTCTATCAAATTTTTTTTTTTAAAAAGAAAAGATAGCAAAACCGTTTTAGAATCTCCAGTTTTGGTTTTGAATCGGTCAATCGAAGTTTTTAGTTTGTTTTGAAGGGAAAAAAAATTGTACTTCAATTAATCACAGTGAGACAAAATAATTCTAAAATTTGTAAGATTTCAAGCATCGTTTCATTATACTTTTGGCCAATTATTGACTAGTCATTAGAGTCAGCAATGTACATTTGAAAGTCTAATTTTATGGACTTCTCAGTTCTTATACGGGGTAAATCTTTGCTGGTGTAAATTCAAGTTACACCCCCAGTTCACCCTTGTGCCACATCACAAAAATAAATAAATAAATAAATAAATATTTTTCTTATAAAAAGGTTAGAAGTTTTAATTAAACAAATTTCGTTGTAAATTTCAATAAATCTTTTTTCCTAACAAAACCTATAAATTTATATGAAATAAAATTCCTGGTCAATGTCAACTTGCTGCATAATTTCCAAGCAAAATGAGGTCGTGAGCCCCTCGACTGATAATAACAGGTTGACAAATTGGAACAATATATTAGGTCTGTTCAAATCTTTTCTTTCTTGTGTTGGGAGGCGTTTGATTCAAATTCCTTAATCACTATCAGTCTAGATGTTATTAACCCCACTATGAGTATGGGTTTTGATGATTTTCCTGACATGCTTGGTTTAACAATGGAATGTGTATCATTCATTCCAAAAGGGTAAATGAGTTTGATAAAATAGTATTTTGAGAGAATCATAAAAATTCCAATTAATCACTTTCATTTTAATTGAATAATAGTGATAATTGTTTTTCACACATCAACAATGGTTGTCAATACTACTCACACCCATTCTTCTCTTTAATTTTCCTAAACCAAACACTCCCTTAAAATAAGACTAATGAATCCCTAACAATCTTAATTTTCGCCAAAGGTTCATTTTATGAATGTTTTCCACTTTCCAAATGCCTCAATCTTCATTTTGGGTTCCAAACAATTAATTAAATAATGTCATAAAATAAATAGGTACTGCATATCTAATCAAAATGCGTATCGATGAAAAAAAATTGAACTCCAAATACTGGAAAATAAATCCAATCCCAAATTTGATAAATAATCGTTAGAACAAACTAAGAAACACATGGGATTTCAAGTTGTAAACTTGACAACAATAATACCTTGGAATTTTCTTATTTATTTAGACCAAAACATTTATTTAAAATTAGAAGTTCTTATAAAATAGTGGTAAAGGCCGTAACGGGTTACTAATGTATTCATTTATGTGATGGCACAATTTGGTCAACCGTCTATGTAAATTGAGTTTATACTAATGGTGTAGCAAAGATTTATTTAAAAAATAAATAAAATTTACAACCGAATTGTAAAACCAAACCGTTCGACCGAAACAGTTGAACCAAATTAAAACAGTTTGGTTTTATTTATTTTATTTTTCCAGTTGAAAACCAAAGTCTGAACACCCCAATCCAAAACCTTGACTAAGAACTTTTAAATCAAGCAAATATTTATTTATTTTTCCATCAATCCTACGTGTATAGATCAATTGGTATTATCCTAAATGAAAAAAATATTTAAGTGAATTGGGTTTACAGCCCCAGTCGTAAACCCAATGGTGGCTATTGAGTTGCCACCGTTAGATTCGCAGGTCCACGGCCCCAACGAGTCCACTTAAATATTTCCCGAACCCTAGTGACTCAATCGTCACCGTTGAGTCCATAAATCCACGGCTCCAACGGGTCCACCTAAATATTTTCCTTCTAAATGTTTGATTTTTGCGGTCACTATTTCGTAAAGGACAAGCTGGCCAGCATTGACTATATTCAACTTTTTTTTGATTAATTATTCTTGTAAAGCGATAAAATGTCTATGGTGGAAGCCAATAGCATTTAATTGCTGTATAGAATTGTCAATTAGATCATCAACTTTAGTCGGATCCAAGGCGTCGCAAGTTCAAAGGCGACCAGTTTGAGCCAGTTGAGTTCGGTGTAACTGGTCAACATTTTTGTGTAACTGTTTAAGATTTTAGTGTAACTGTCTAGTGTTGTGGTGTAACTACTTTTTTATCAGAACGATGTCGTTTTAAAGACTCAATTTTTGCCTTGCTGCTTGTTTCTCATCTATCCATTTTTTGCACTTTTAATCCTAGCCATCAACTTGTTCCAACTGAAATTTATGAGGCCCCTCTACATTTTAGCCGCCGAATCTACCTGGCTGTTCAGCACTTCATAGAATTTTAAATTATATCACCAATTTAAATAGCACAGTAGGAAGTCTATGTAGGCAAGGGAAGGAACAAGAAAATGGGGAGTCCCTTAATGGGTGAAGAGAGAAACTTTGAGCAAATCATGTGTGACTTATTTTTTTTATTTTTTTAAAGAGAATTAATAATGGAGCTCCACCTACCATTTGGTGAGTCGAACTCGGGTCTATGGATCCTAAATGAAGCGTCTTACTAACTAAACTATGTGTCATTGTGATGAAAAAGTATAAAATTTTAATTAAGTTGTAAATACTTATTTTGATAAAGACTAGACTTTATTTTATATTGTTTTTGTTGTTTTATATTTTCACAATTTTTTTAAATATTGTATGAAAAAATATAGACACATTCATTTCAGACTGAAAACCCAACAACTTCCAACCCAAAAGAAAAAGGCCCAAAGCTACAAAAGCCTATTTTGGCAGCCTCCGTTTAAAAAATTCTCCACTCCCCTAATTCCATCTCCCATTTTTCTTTTTCTCTTTATTAGTTCTATTTTTATTATAAATTTTTCTTTCAAAATAACCACTTGAATATACTATCACCCCTATATATAGTTTATCTCAAAACTTAAAAATGATTTTGATAATTTAATAATTAGGTACTTGAATCATAGTATATGGCGTTATTGAATTATTTAATCAATCACCAAGCCCATTTTTTTTTTTGACATGTACAAAAGATAAAAGAGGAAAGGGATCATTTCTTAAACCAATAATTTAGTAGTTTATGGACATTAATTATAAAATGATTGTGCAATAATCCTAATTTATAGAATAGTAGGCTAATAATTGATTAAAACACTTGTCTTTGTACATCATATTCATTCATTGAAAAATTAACTAAAATTTCCAAGAAGGATAATATTCTAAACTTATTGCATTATAATTAAAATGTCATTCCATTATATTGGAGGGTCAAATTGGGAATAAAAAACTAAGAATAGAAATGATATCTACCAAGACTCATAAAAAAAAAACACAAAAAAAAAAAAGATCAAATGCTATGTGAATCCATTAGCCAATTCCCCAAGAATTCATCAAAGTAACCGGATAGCCCAAGCAGCCATCATCATACTCCATATGAGAGGAGATTTTAATACCTACTGCTCTCGATACAGGGGAACTTTCTTTCGCACAAGCAGTACTAGAAAACATAATGCGCTTGCTCCTCCAATCAAGCCTTTGGAATCCTAGTTATGAACCTTTTGATAACCTAATTTCACCTAAATCATCCTCTAAATCATCGAGGATCTAACTCACTTATTGACACTTCATTCAAGGATTGAGCTGCAGCTGAACTTTGAATTTGACTCGAACTTCTTGTTTTTAGACTTTCAAGAGGCAGAGACTCTTCTGAAGCAATGATGCGGCTTCGTGAGACATATGCAGGCTCAGAAGGCAATAGCAGACTAGTGGAAAAGCTGGTTGGTCTACTAGATGCATTGTCTTGAACACACAGCAAGCCAATATGGACGCATCTCAGTATAGTTTGCATTGAATCTGAACCAACATGAAGACTAGAATCTATTATATTTGAAGCTGTTCCTCTAAGCCAGTTTTTCCAAGCCTAAATGGATTCAGTACAGTCAATGATAAATGCTGCACATGGGCAATCATGGGTGATAAAATCAATATATAATTGTAGTTCATTAAGGCTAAAACTATGTGTATTTGCTCAGACTTACATAGCTCAGAAGATCCTCCTCATTTTGGCCAAATCTGAAATAGTAATTCTTTCTACCACTTATGATTTCCAAGATCAACACTCCATAGCTGAAGACATCTGACTTGTTTGAAACTAATCCACGCAATGCATACTCTGGTGCCATATATCCACTGCATAGTTGTCATTGTTAGGAATAATAAATAGGCTCAAGGCACATTTTAGTGAAGACACAATCAGAAGTTTTAATAGCTATGATTAGTTAATTACCACACACCAGTTGTTAATATACACACACATAAGAACTTACTAGGTCCCCACAATTCTATTCGTTTTGGCTGCACTCTCGTCAAGTTGGAACAACTTGGCCATACCAAAATCTAGATATTTTGGCATTCATATCCTCGTCTAAGAGAATATTACTAGCTTTGAGGTCACGATGAATAATCCTTCACTCGAGAATCTTCATGTAGATAAAGAAGTCCCTTGGCAACACTCTCTATGATTTTGTAACGTAGATCCCAAGGCAACAATAATTTCTTTACCGGATCTAAATTTGACCAACAATGCAAATCAAAGAAAAATTATCATTACAGGGACAAAATGTTGAATATAAATTAGTAAATTAACTATCTTCCAAACCCACATTATACTCTCAAATTTCTAATTGTGTCAATTGAAATCGTTTAACTTGTATCTTTTTTTATTCAAATAGATAATGAGAATTTTATATTTGTATCATAAAATGACAAAAATCCCTATATGAAGAAAGCTCCGTTTGACTTTTTGATGTTTCACAGAGGTTGTTTTTGTGTATTTGATATAAGATAATCATTTGTCTACTATTAATTTCATCATGACAAGTAAACAAGTGGGGTAGCTTTTTTTTCTTTAATGTAAAAAACGAAGATCAAGAATTTTAGACATAGTAGGCAGAAAAACATACCAAAGAGGACTTGATCCAGGCTCCCGTTTGACATGAACTCGTAGACTAGCAGTCTTTCTGTTTTTTTCAGGCAGAAACCCAACAATCTAACCAAACTTTTGTGTTGAAGCTTTGTCACCAATAAGACTTCATTCCTAAATTCTATTTCACCTTGTCCTGAATTTTTAGATAGTCTTTTTATAGCTATCTCTTTTCCATCTGAGAAAGTACCCTGAGACATATTTTGGAACAATTTCCGTAACAAATTAAACAATTCCAGTACAAGTGCATGAAGTACATCACTTCTAGCTCATTCAGTCGTTCTGACATTTTTCAGCATAAAATTTTTTCACTAAAAATAATTCACTAAGCTTCTGAAAGTGTAGTGCATGTTAGTCCTTTAAACTTTTTTCAACACAATTTGAGATGAAAAATTTGCCCCACTAAGTGTCTAAATTGTGGCTTTTTTCTGTTAAAATCAAGGTCCCAAATGGATAGGATGGTCTACAAAAGACATCAAGTAATTGAGTTGCCCGGTTTAATTTGGCTAGAATGATCAAGCTTTGCGAGCACATACCTTGTAAACAGCACCAAATCCTCCTTCTCCCAGCAAGTTAGCATCAGAGAAATTATTTGTTGCTGCTCTAATTACTTCAAAATCATATTGCACCGTTTCCACCATCTCAATTTCATCTACATACTCACAACAGCAAAACAAAGAATGGCTAGATTAACTTGAATTAGCTGACTGAAACCACACAATAATACTTTTGATGCCACAGAATATTAAGTAATACTTGTTTTTCCTCAAATCTTGATGCATGCTTTTGCGTCATGCTCTAGCATTATGCTATGGATGTATGAAGAAAGCTTTAAATTGCCCAAGAAAGCAAAATTATTCCCTATTGACCCTGAGACCATTGGACTAACACACTTTACCAAGATTGGTATTCTCAGTTTATGGTGCTACATATGCAGAATGATCAGTTGGCTTGGCTGAGACAAGAATATCCTTGAACTTACCCTCATGTGTCTCCCCTTTCCACCAGTTTTGCCATTTTCTTCGGCAAATGAAAATGCCAAAAGCGAGTATTAAAAGAACTACTGCAGAGATAACACAAATAATGATAATGGTTGTCTTACTCTCGTGCTTTCCTGCAAAAACATGATTTAGTCATCCTCAGGAAGCAGTGTATAGAAAATTTTGTTTGAATGCCTATAACACTCAGAAGAAAAAGCCCTTTAGGTAGCTAATGTGTAATATTCATTACAGATGTCTTTGGTTCTGTATAAGAGGACTTGATATGATCTTTTGAAATTGCTAAAAACAAAAATTACTTTACTCTCAGATTGATTTCTGTTCGCTACCTTAATTAAAGACACCCCCACCCCCCCACCCCCCAAAAAAAAAAAAAAAAACACCAAACAACAACACCAAAACAAAAAAAAAAAAAAAACAATAAACCAAATACAAAACAAAAAGGGTATTGAGCAAATTAAAGCTATGTTTTGCAATATCAGATTAAGGGATAATTTACGTACTTCCCTTGTGGCATATGTTAAATACAATTAGATCATAGTCATTTGCATAATTAGACTTACAATTTTGTCCAACAATTGCTGATGTATACGGGAAAAAAATTATATATACAGTCATTAATACGTCTTTGTATTCTGTATTCTTTGAAGCCAATAGAATCCTTGTAATACCTTTTTGGGGTGGTGCGGGTGATTGTGATAACGCCAAGGGTGGTGGTGGCAGTGATCGCGATGGAGCCACATCCTCATTGAGAAGGGGAATCCTTCATACCAATAACTACAGCTTGGTCCAATGACTCTGGCTCCATCTTTCCCATGACAGCATTGTGTCATATTTTCTACAGCCCATCCAAGGCAAAGATTGCAGTCTCCAGCATCTAAATTAGGTGTGCACTGCGTATATGCATAGATAGTCTGAACATTACTATAATCATTGCCTTATTCCTGCAGCAAACTTGAGGAGTGAGGAACCCCCAACTGCCCCAACTGTTTGATTTCGTAGAGTGTTTGTCAAATTACTCAGCTGCTGTAAATATAGGTTCACATTTGAAGGAACTTTTGAACTTTGAATATTAAAACTCGGTTTTGTGGTCATGTTATGAAGGATGTTCTTGTTTGAATATCTTAACATACACATAGGATACCATCCAATTGCCTCCTTTTGATTAGGACACACTTCCATGATCTCATTGACAGAATCATTAACACAATCTTGACAGTCCCTGATCGACTAGCGTCTCCTCTACAGAGCGCAATGGCATACACTCTGTCAGGATCTTCACCCACCGAGGAATTATAGAATCCATAGGGACTAATGTTAGAGGAAAGAGAAGAAAGAAGGGTGTTCAAATTAGCCTGGTATGTGCTGTTTTGTGTGTAATTACCTAAATCATTTGAGCAAAAAAACTCTCTGAAATTTGGTCGTGAATCAGCGAGGCCAACTATGTCAGGAAGCCAAAGATTGACAAATACCATCTTGCACAACCCATTATTGCACTCATCCAACAGCATAGAAAAAAGAATCATCGTGCTCCACAATCCATGATTGATCACAGCTGATTCTTTAACAGGAATCTTAATTGATCAACTTTGAGGCTTGGAAAACTGACAGATTTCTACCAACAGAATGTCTTGATGGATGAAAGAGTTGAATTTACAAGAAACTTTGGCATCGAAAAAGATGTGCAATATCTTGACTTAATGGAAATTGCAGACCTGTCTACCGTAGGGACAGGGAAATGATCCGACAAGATTCGATAAACATTCTTCAGGTTCTCATAATATGGAGGGAAGGGGCTGCCCGAGTCAACTTATGCATGGAGGTGACTTACACTCATTAGATTTTCATTTAAATAAATTTCATTTGTGTTTAGATTTAGTAGTTTTTCACAGATATACACTATATAATCGGTTCGTTTTTAGTTAGAAGTTTTCGATTATTCTTCATTTTCAATATAAAGTTTCTATAATCAAGGTGGAATCGTACTAATTTAAGCCGCTTAGGACATGTTCTCAATAGTTTTTTTTTACCTGATTTTAGCTTCTGATTTTTTAAAAATTTATTTTGTGACGTTCTCAACTGCTTCTTTTATTATGCTTTTAGATTTTTTAAACTAAAATCAGGAGCAACTGATTTTTAACTTTTCTAAAATCAGTTTTTATAAAAATCAAAAGTTATTGAGAATAAGCCCTTAGATAACTATCCTGTTTTTCAGCTACATCTTGTGAAATTCAATGGGAAAGCTAACAAGACAGCTTAACCACCAGGCCTATCTATAAGCAGCGTCATTGGAGAAAATTTTTAAATAGACCTCGTGACTTAAAATAAAGTTACATAAATATCTTTATATCACTTTCTTATGTTAGCATGCATTATTATGCTTATGTGGCATTGGTTTAAAATAAAGTCATATAAATATTCTTACATCACTTCCTTATGTCAGCATGTATCATTATGCTTATGTAGCACTTTTTTAGACCACACGATCCATAGGCGAGACCGTGGACCCGATCCACTTAAGAATCTCTCATATAAGAGGTGTTACATACCGGAAGAATGAGGTTCCATTATTTTTGACCTTTTGATAGAAAATTGAAATTTTATGATATCATGATATTTGTTAAGTATATGAGGATGTATGAAGCAAAACATTGCCTTACAATTAAAAGTAGGGTTAATAACACTTTGCCCCCTGAACTTAGGGGGTAGTCACACTTTACCCCCCTGAACTTCAAATATATACACTTTGCCCCTCAAAGACTAGTCAAAGTTAGGAATTAAAAAAAAAAGTGAGTGTTATGACATTATTGCCCTTTTACTAATGAATATATTTATAACTTAATATTCATTTCTTTTCATTTTTAAAAGATTTATATATTCTCTATTGTATTACTTATATAAAAATATCAAACTAAAAATTTAAAGAAAGTTAATATTTAGTTTATATCTTTGAAATTTTCCTCTTAGATTAATATGTACTTCTATATATGTTTTGTTTAATTTATTATCCTTTAAGTCAAACAAAACCGAGAAATAACACGACACTAAAATACATTTAATTGTCAAATTTTGTATAAAAATGGTAATACCAAACTCATTTATTTGAACTAAATTTTTATCATTTTAAATTATTTAAACTTTTGGACTAATATCATAGTCATTTTTATATTTATCAAATTAGTTCAATATGAAATTTTTAATCAAAGAATTTCTAATCATTTATTGTTTTGGACAAAATATTATATTTTTTTGTTTGACTTATTTATTCTTGTTTACCCTAGTACTGTATAATGGGCTAACTCTTCTTTTTTCCCAAAATACTTCTTTAATTAAGAATTTCATATTAGGAATAATTTGATAAATATAAAAAATGACAATGATATTAGTCTAAAAGTTTAATTAAATTAAAATGATAAAAATTTAGTTCAAATAAATGAGTTTGGTATTACCATTTTTATACAAAATTTAACAATTAAATGTATTTTAGTGTCGTGTTATTTATCAGTTTTGTTTGACTTAAAGTATAATAAATTAAACAAAACATATATAGAAGTACATATTAATCTAAGAGGAAAATTTCAAAGATATAAACTAAATATTAACTTTCTTTAAATTTTTAGTTTGATATTTTTATATAATTAATACAATAGAGAAGATATAAATCTTTTAAAAATGAAAAGAAATGATATTAAGTTATAAATATATTCATTAGTAAAAGGGCAATAATGTCATAACACTCACTTTTTTTTTTAATTCCTAACTTTGACTAGTCTTGGGGGGCAAAGTGTATATATTTGAAGTTCAGGGGGTAAAGTGTGACTACCCCCTAAGTTTAGGGGGGCAAAGTGTTATTAACCCTTATTTTTTTAATCAATGTTCCTTGTTTGTTTCTTGGCTTGAATCTCAGTAGCACTGATATATTTCCCGAACTCCAAAATTTCGACTTAAAAGTTACTAAAATATTACAAAAGTAATTTCAGAATCAAATATATTCATTATATTGTTTTCCTTATTTTTAGGGACTAAAATTTATGTGGAGTTAGATTCAAAGTTTGAAATTCAGTGTGAAGAATTTATTTTCCTTGATCCTAAAATAGGGCAAATTACAGTAACAATTTCTTAGGCTATCGCTTTTCATTAGTACTTAATACAAATGCACGTGCACACAAATACATACATACATACATACATATATATACACATATACATACAAACATATACATATATATGTGTGTGTGTGTATAGTAATTAATACAAATACGCGAGCGCACAAATACATACATGCATGCATATACTACAAGAAAAAAGGCTATTAGTGATGACATTTTTCAGTGACAACATGAACTTGTCACTAAAGGCTGCTTTCAATGACAACAATATTTTTGTCACAATTGTGATGTATCTTCAGTGACGACATTGAAATGTCATCACTGATTGTTTCCCGCCTTCTGCCGCCAATTTGCATTACCGACAAGAGCTAAATGTTGTCACTAAATATGCACTTGTTAGTGACAATATTCTCAAGTTGTCAATAAAATATGACTAAAGCATTAGCGACAATAAATGTCGTCACTATCTGTACAATTTTCTGACAATCATTGCAAGTTGTCACTAAATGCTGGCCTCTTTTGCAACAACATTCAGAAGTTGTCATTGAAATGCACATAGTGCATTAGTGACAATAATTGTTGTCACTAAATATGTAACCTTTTCTGACAACATTAAAATGTTGTCACTCAAGCTTGGATATGTTCAAGTTATTAGTGACAATGTAATATCGTCATTGACTTCTAGTCTTTTTTTACAACAATCAAAGTTGTCACTGAAGGTTGACCCTTTTCTTATATGACCAAGCTATTAGTGACGACCCTTATCGTCACTGAAACCATAACCTTTTTTGACAACATTCAAATGTTGTCACTGAAGCTCAAATATGTTCAAGTTAGTATTGATAAAATAATATCGTCACTGACTCCTAGCTTTTTTTAACAACAACCAATGTTGTCACTAAAAGTTTACCCTTTTCTTATATGGTCAAGCTATTAGTGACGACTCGTGTCGTCACTAAAACCATAACCTTTTTTGACAACATTTAAATGTTGTCACTGAAGCTCGGATGTGTTCCAGTTATTAGTGACAACATAATATCGTCACTGACTTCTAGCCTTTTTTGACAACTACCAAAGTTGTCACTGAAAATTAATCCTTTTCTTATATGTCCGAGCTATTAGTGACGAGTAGAGTCGTCATTAAAACCAAAACTTTTTTTGACAACATTAATTGTTGTCACTGAAGAATAACCATTTTCTTATATGTGCAAACTATTAGTGACGACTATTGTCATCACTAAAACCAAAACTATTTTTGACAATATTAAATGTTGTCACTGAAGAATAATCCTTTTCTTATATGTCCAAGTTTTTAGTGACGACCTTGTTGTCACTGAAATCATAACCTTTTTTGACAACATTAAAATGTTGTCACTGAAGAATAACCATTTTCTTATATGTCTAAGTTATTAGTGACGACCTTGTTGTCATTGAAACCATAACTTTTTTTGACAACATTAAAATGTTGTCACTGAAGCTCATATATGTTCAAGTCATTAGTGAGAACATAATATTGTCATAGATTCCTAGCCTTTTCTAACAATCACCAAAGTTGTTACTGAATATTGACAACCACCAAGTGTGTGTATATATGTATTTACCTATATGTATATGTACATATGTACATCACATAATCATATACTAAGTATTGAAATGTGATTCAAACCTTCGCTTAAAAAAAAAAGGGTGGTTAATTATATGTCCTAATTGGAAATACAGGGGCTTTTTTAAAATTTTTTTGTGGAATTTTATAAGTACCAAGTGAATTTAGATTTTATGAAACTTTTCAATAATTTCAAGAAATATAAGGATTAATGAAGTTTGTTGTTTTCTTATTATTATCTAAAATAACTTGACTTCTAACTTGACATGGTTGTTAATTAAAAGTAAAAGTAATTTTTATCCAAACAGATAAATATTCACAAACTTTTAACTCTCATTCTAAAAATTTTAGTATTACGAATAGAAATTTAGTCTAACCCAAATGTACTAATAACTGGGCTTTCCATATATTTATAAGATAGTCTGTTGATCGGTCTTGTTGTATTCGTGCATCAGATAGCTTATCTGATTCGTTTGTTATTTATTAAAATTTATTTATTTATTTTTATTATATGGTTGACTTTTTATCATTTTAATCTCTGCTTTAATTCTGTAAAATATTTTAGTTAATCCTCGTTGTGGTGCTCGAATGCCTCTCACCAATCATTGTGAATTTAGCAAATAAATGAAATTCGACTATTTTCTTACAATTGCAAAAATATGATCACAAATGTGACACTAAATTCTCACATAAAATATATATCGATGTTTAATTAAAGCTAAAAATGATGTACAACAAGTTGAAACTCATAGCATATGACAAAATATAGATCTCCCCAAGAAAAAGTCTACGATTGTGTTATAATTTTTTTTTAGGTCCACAAACACAAATTGTTGCGTCAATCGAAAAATAGTAAAGTAAGTCTTACTCATTAAAAGTAATTTGTAAGAAGAGTGTCAAACATAAATGGGACTATTTTTTAAACAGCATCAAACTATAAATATGTATGATTTATTTAATATATTAATTAAATGTTTTGGTTAAAAAAATAGTTGTGACTGCTTAAATATTTGATTGAAAAAATTATTTTGGTATTTTTATGAGATCACCGATATAAACTCATTAAAAGCCACACTTGAAATAATTTTTCACATTAACAAGATTCTTGAAAAAAAGTTTTCACCAAAATTTTTCCTACCAACCATTTTTTCACCAAAAATCAAAATTCCCTCCTCCTTACCCCAAATTCCCTCTTCGGTCTCTTTCCTTTTGCAAGTCAAAATCAATTATTGAAGTTTTCTATTCTTCTATCTTCATTCTCCCTTCAAAATCAACCGGCAATCTCTAACCTAAGTTCCTTCCACCGCCGACCACCACAGCTTCACCGGTGACTCGGGATGATTCCACCACTTTGTTCTCTTCCTTAATCACTCATTCCTCTTTCTCTCTTATTCGCTTCTTCACTGTCTGTCTTTCCTTTTTAAGTCTTCATTTTTTTCATTCGTCACTACAGTTTTTGGTTGATGATGTTCATAACTAGGATTCTGATGTTATTCCCTCTAGGCATAAGTTTCCAATTTCCCAATCACTGAAACCCTAATGGCTATCTGCAGCTGTGCTAGGGCTTTTTGGCCATTGAAATGCAGTGTTGATCCTAAGTTCTCCAGCTGTGTTCCTCATTCAGAGACCCATTTCTGGCGCTGCTCGGTTCTTCAACAAGTCAAATTCGGTACCCTGTGGTTTGTCGGAGTCATGGCGTTGTGGTCAAACAACCACCCGGCGGCTTTCCCACCTTCCATGGCAGCGGCAAAGGCAGTCAATGTTGCCTCCTTTGCCTCTGTAATTGCACCTGTAAATGGGTTAGTTTTGTTGTTATTTTTTATATCTAGTATATGGTTTAGTTTCATTGTTGTTGTTGGCAGCAAGTTTTTTTGTTCGATTGAGAAGAAATTTAACTTTTCAGATGTCAAATGGATAATATTAGTTTTGTTAATACTATGGAAATAGAAAATTAGGATAGTTCTAGTGGTGATAAGATTAGCATTTATTTATTGCATTTGAAATTCTTGATTCTGGTGAATGAAGTGACTCTACTGCCTATTCACTCCTATCTTGATTCATGAAAATCAAGAAAAAAATTGCTCTAGGTTGGAAAGTGTATGAAACTAATTGTTTGTAGACTAGTTGGAGTTTTGAAAAAATTTTCAGATTCATTTTAAAATTGATACAAGTGGAAATTGGAGCTTAAAATTTGGGGATATAAATTATATTTAGATCCTTTAAATAAATTTAAAGTTAGTCAATAGAAAGTGGCAATGTAAAAGTATATTTGGTAAATGGCAACTTGTTTACAAATTACTCTTTTAAACTTGTTAAGGAACTAATTTCTAATTAAGCTTGGGATCTACCTAATGTTAAAGTTTTCTAATTTGACATGCTAACTAAACTCTCTTGGAAAACTCGTCAAAAACAAAAAAAAAAAAAAAAATCCAAGTTTCTCTTTTTCTGTATTGGGTTTTCAAGGATGAGAAGGGCAATGAATTGTTTGGAAAAATACAGTATTTCTTTGGTAAACTTTGCAGCTTTTGGTAGCAGTTACTTTTCTGTACAATGTGTTGGTTATGGTTCTTGAAGGTGAAACTTAAATGATGCAATTATGGTGTAGAAGAAATTGAACTTTCAAAAATGGAGAAAGCTGGATGCAAGGAAAATGGGGATAAATCAGTCAATGATACCACCCTCCCCATGGATTGTACTGAAAATTCTTCAAAATGCAGGGTTATACTTGTTTGCTATCCAAGCTGGCATAGCATTTATGTCGTGTTTTCTTAAATATATTTTTACTGTTTTAATTCGAAATGTAACTTGTTTATGTCAAACATAATAATTTTTGCCGATTTGCTTTAGTTAATTAAGATGGCCCTTTTACTGCTTTAAGCTTTTCTGCATAGTGCTCTTCTCTAAGAATGGTGCCTTGTATAGTATCATAATGTTGTCATGCCACCAAGGATGTGAAGTCCGTATCCTATCAATTGCAAAGAGAATTTGTTGAATGTGTAAGATCACGAAGAAATTTACAAAGTTTTCCTAAGAACTATAAGAGAAACATTATTTAACTCTGATTATATAGCATAGAATCTCTTTACACAGAAGAAAAGGTCAATGAAAATGTAAAATATTGCCTTATGGGTTGATGATGAGGTGAGTTAATGGGGTCCATGCATTTGGATCGGTCATTGTGATAATGTGTTTGATGTTCTATTGATAAGAACAAATGATCACTGATATAAAATTTGTTTCTATTGGCCAACTTGCTTATGCATTGCTAAAGATCCATATGACAAAATCTCCAACAGCAATTGGAATTTCCCTGTGGCTACTGTATGTTTTTCTATTCAAGGTTTATTTATCTGTGCCACACTACAAGAAATTCATCTCTTTGGCTAACTTTCTCTAGGATTTGAGGCCTACTTTGTTGGCGGATGTGTGAGATATTTGCTTCTTAACAGAGTACCAACAGATTTTGATGTGATCACAACAGCTGCACTTACACAGGTCTGGTTTTCTTGATTTGTTAATTCATGTTCTTTTCTCTTATGTACTTACTGCACTTACATAGTAGCATTACAACAATAGTAGTTTCTTTTCTCTTTCTTTCTTTAATAATATGATCAAACAGGCAGCCAGATTGGTGACATAGGCAAGGGTTTGTTTTTGTTAATCTTGTTGTGTAGTTTAATTAATGTCTTATTAAAAATCCTTTGTTGTTTATTAGATATTTAAATTGTATGAACTAACTTTTTCAATATGATTAACTAAATTAAACTTTTACTATTTGTTAATTTAATTAACTTTCATTTCCATTCTTGTCTAACCAGATTTGTAGCTAAAGTTTCTTAAGCATATTGGGAAGGAGTATCAAATTTCCAGTTAAGTTAGTATCCTTGATTTCCAATAGCGTTTGTGTTAAAATTAAAAGTCTAATTTCTGTAACACATCAAAACGCAATATGTTGTGATGCTTATAAATTTTCTTTCTAGTATTTGATTTTTATTAAAGCTTATTGCTGCCATGGTTTGTGCTTCAAGCCATGTTTTATGCTACAACTTTTTTGTTGTATGGGAAAATGATAGTATTATTACAAGAATGGATAAGAGTTGGATGAATTTTATTTTATCAAAATGGTAGGATATCTTGGTTTAGATGGTTCTTGATGGTATCTTTTCTATTCTTTTTTTTTTTTTTGGGCTGTAGTCTAGCTGGCAACAAGAGAAGAGACGGATGTTGTGGTGTTTCACCTGAACTTTAGGCCATTGTTGGTGAGTAGCAATACCAAGGACTAAGGTATGCTCTTGGTCTTGAGATTAATTGTATTTTAAATTTTACAGATCTAGCTAAACTGAGTATGTATTATCTGTGACTTACACTCATGACATTGAAGGACGACCACAACGAGCAATTCTCTATGTTTTTCATTCAAATAATTGTTAATTCAACTTTTACTAGTTTACCTGCTCTCTTCAAGTGCCTAGGACTGAAACTCTATGTGAATGTGAGTTTAGAACTATAGATTGTTCATCTAAAAGTTGGTTTTGTTACTAAATTGAATTTGATTTTCTTCTTGGATTCTAGAACAAGTCGTCATAATATGACATGCATGACTTTAGTAAAATGGTTATCTGATGATATTCAATCGAGGAGAAAAAAATAATATAATCTAGTCGATGGCAATAACTTGCAGGTGAAATTAAAAAAATGACAACATCTATGGACTGATGGTGTCGAAGATATCTAGGAGGGGGACAATGGAGATCGTAATCAAGGTGCTTCTAAATGCAAGTTGATGAGACAGGTTTGGGGGGAGTGGCTAGTGGCCTCTCTAGTCTCTTGATGATATTGGCATCATCATATACAGGATATAATATAACCAGCCCAAAATGACATTAAATATGAGTTAACATCAGGTGGATAGGCACACAAAAAGGTACTAAAATAGTATAGAATATATTGTACCAAAGACAAGATGTAATCTCCGCTTTCTTTTATCTAAACTTTAACACTATTCTAACACTATTGTACTTCTCTTTTTATTATGTCTTGGAGAACAAAGTCAGTCCAACTTACAGTATTGGTTTTTCTTCTTTTTATTTTAAGGAAACTAACATTGTTGGTTTAAATTCAAAAGGCAAACTTTTATCCAAGATTGATTCATAAATATTAAATACAAATTACAATTGAAAAACTAGCCAAGAACTTATTAACATATCATGAGGTTACACTTGTCCATAACCATTAAACATAAGGATATAATTATATTACTACTAAACTTAAAAAAGCATAAAGGCTTAAATACTTTTCTTCATTTTTTAGTCAGTTGGTTGTGGTAGGCACTTGGCAAAAGCATTGCCAAAATGGAATTGGCAATTCTTACTCGTACAAGTATATGATGGTAGATTAAGATGTCATAATATGTGGAGTTCTTGTGGGCTGGTCAAGGATTACTTGGAATTCTCTTGCATCAGTATGAGATATTGCTTTGAAATTATTGTAGAGTTGATCTTGTACTTATGCTTAATGTATACGCTTTTGATTGGTGAATACATTTGTTGGCTATTGGATAGGATTTTGGGATGGAGGTCACTGGTATTAACCTATATTATTTACTGTAGCTTTTACTTTACTAGTTGAAGTTCTTTTGTTGTCTCATATGTTATTGACATTTATGAATTCCAACAAACATGAGTCAAGTTGGTTCATAAACGGACTTACGAACTTTGTCCAAAATCAAAGCTAATGTCCTGATGGAATTATCATCTGTTACTACCCTATCCTTGTCACTACGGGCTGGTTGTGTTAAGTTTGTTCCTTGACAAAGAAATTGCCTATAGATATTTCTCATTCAGGTTAAGCTTCTGCAAAACAAGAAATTTGTTATGGTAGAATGTTTAGCTTTCGTAAATTTAACAACTTTTGATGTGATTTGGAGGAATTACAGTTAGTACACTAAAATAAAAAACTTTACAATAGAATAAAATATTTGGCATCTAATACAGTTTTGCTAGAATCTCTTAGATTAAATTATTTCTATCATATTCTAAGCCACCACTTGGACAGCATTTTAATATATGCACTTGTGTTCGTGTACAAGTAACAACAAATGAAGATTAATGAGAATGTCTTCTTGAAGATGGTTGAAGCTTCTATTTCTGTGTGAACTCATATGACTATTTTTCGTGGAGCCTTCTTTGTATTTGTTGATATCTTATCTGTTTTGCAAAGTTTTACTCGCTAAACATTTGCCTTCACAAATCTTCACAAACTCACTACTATGTTGAATCTCATTCCTTAAATTGTTTGGTTCAAATACTATTGGGAGCCTCTACCTCTTGGATGTATTTGGATATCTATTGAATGGATGTTAGCAATTTTACTTGGAGTCAATCTTGAATTCTCAATTACGTGCTTTTAGTTCTCATGCAAGTTTTATTAGTTGCATTAATGGGACAGGAGTTTGGTTGGTATTTTGTAAGTAGGAAGCCTTCTAAATGCTACTTTTGGAATAGTGTACATTTCATGTGATTGTTTCTCTTTGTGACTTCTAGAGAACAAATTGTTAGGTTATGATCTTGATTGTTGCTTCTAATGCATATTTTATTCATTCAGGGAGAGTCATAATGACAGTAGTATAGATGATGAAGAAGTTCATGAGATCTTGAAGTGGGAATCAATTATTTGGCTTTCTATTTTGACTATATAGATATCATTCTTATCTGAGTACCCAGTTAATGCAATAGAGGTGAGTACATGTTTTCAATCTATCTTAGTCTGTACTATGCTCCTGTTTCTATTTTGGTTACATGTGTTATGAGTTCAGGAACTGGATGCCCCTGGTGAAATTTATGAAAGGAAGACATCTTTTTTGAATTTTTGAAATGCCTTATGAGACAATGTGTAAATGTGTGGCTTAAGTGTGTTACTTATTATCACTTCAACTTGACGTCTGAATTAGGCTTGTGGAGAACAACTTCTGATTTTACTTTTGATTTAAAATTAATTGATTCTTATTCCAAGTCTTTCCTGATGAAATATCTTTTGGGTTGAAAGCAGGTTGTGACAAGATTAGTGGAGGTGACAGTTTCACTTGAAAGGAAGATGGTTCAACATGTTGGTTGACAACAAGGGATTTAGAGTTACCTTTAGTTTTTTACTTTTGTTTCTTTTGTGAGGACTAGGCTTTTGAGATGTGTAAATTGACTTAATATTACTTCATAATGCTACAAAGCTTTTGGGCAGACCATTGCTTTATTGACTTCGAGTTTTGATTTTTCTAGTTTCTGTATATTCTGTTTTGTGCATCAAACGAGTGTATTGTAGAAATTGTATGTTAAATGATTGTTTTACATTTTTTAATATTATTTTGGGAAATAGAAAAGGATTGTTATTTTATGAATATTGTTATTGATGATATTGTGATTGATTTGAGATTCAATGCAATAAGTGTATTAGAGTTATGTGATTCGATTATATATATACATATATATATATATATATATACTGATTTTTGTCAAGTGCAGAAATAATAACTACAATGACAACCAAATATTATCACTGAATACAATATTGTCACTGAATACAATTCACAATTAATGCATCAGTGATGACTTCTTGTTGTCATTAAAGAGTGCATCAATGATGATAAAGCTTTGACATTGAATTTTAGCATCTAATGCATTAGTGACAACATAACATTGTTATTGAATAGATAAGGTTTCAGTGACGACTAAAGTCATCACTGAAGAGTGTATCAGTGACAACAAATTTTTGTCATTGAATATTGAATGGTGGGTGAAGTAAAGCATTAGTGACAACATAACATTGTCATTGAATTAAAAAGGTTTTTGTGATGACCAAAGTTATCACTGAAGAGTGCATCAGTGACAACAAACTTTTGTCATTGATCATTGAAAGTTGGGTGAAGTCAAGCATTAGTGATGACATATGTTGTCACTAAATAATTAATTTATTAGTGACAACTTATGTCGTCACTAATAAGTATTTGTATAGTGACAACAATGGCTGTAATTTCTCTGACAAGAAAAAAAAGTCATCACAATTGCACAAGCCATTAGTGACAACAAATGTTGTCACAAAAGGTCATATATTCAGTGATGACTTTGTTCTTGACACTATTCACATTTAGTGACGGACTTTTTGTGACAACTCAATGACGACATATTTCTTGTCGATAAATGCCATTAGTGACGACTTTTCATTTTTCAGTGACAACTTCTTGTTGTCACTAATAATGATTTTTCTTGTAGTTTCATGCACACACACATACATGTGTGTGTGTGTATGTATGTATGTATGTATTTGTGTGCATATACATGTGTGTATGTGTGTGTGCGTATGCGAGACATGAAACTTACTCAGTTCCCACAACTCTGTTCATATTGGCTACATTTTCATTAAGTAGAAACAACTTGGACATACCAAAATCTGATATTTTGGCATTTATATCTTCATCTAATAGAACATTATTGGCTTTGAGGTCACGATGAATAATTTTGTAGATAAAAAAGTCCATATGAATTAGTAAATCAATTATCTTCCCACGTTACCATCTCAAATTTCTTATTGCCTCAATTGTAAACTTTTAACTTCTTTATCTTTTTTACCAAGAAAATAATGTGAATATATTTGCATAACAAAAGACAAAAATCCCAATGTGAACAAGGCTCGTTTGCCCTTTTTGATGTTTCACGCGATGTTATTCTTGTCTACTTGGTCTATGGATTAGGGGTGAGCATAATCTAAAAAAAATTGATTCACCGACCGATTTTTTAAAATATGTAATTCAATAAATCAGTTAGTATTTCAATATTTATCGAATTCAAAAAGTCAAATTTTGGTTGATATTCGGCAGGAGGGATTTTCAAATTGGTATTAATAATTTGGAATTCAATTCGATAAATTCTTATTTCTGACATATATTCTTACATGTCTGTGCATGTGTAAGCTTAACTTTAAGTAAAAAAATAATATATACATTTATGAATAATAATTTATAATAATTACAATATACACTTACAAGTGTGTATAATATTTATATTTATAGACAACTTATGTATAGTCCCTTCATCCCATAAAAATAGGCTCATTTTCCTTTTATGTTTGTTCCAAATTATGGAGCTATTTCCTTTTCTAAAGAGTGGTTGACTTGTTATTTTACTAACATACACATATTTAATGTACATTAAAAAACTAAAATATTCTAAGTTCCAAGAACAATATAGCAGTTTGTGTCTTTTATTTTGAATGAATGATCTAATATTAATATGGGGTATTTGAGGAAAGTATGAACTAAAAATAATTGTTGTAACTACATTAGCTAAATTTCTTATTCTGTGTGAGAAAAGAAATATGCCTATCTTTATGAAATGGAGGGAGTATTTAAGTATAAGTATACAATATTTACAACACTATCAATTATGAAATGCAACTACTTCATGTATATTGAAAAATTTATACTGATATAGTATATTAATTACTTAAAATTTGTACTCGTAAAGCCTATTTTTTTAAAGGATCATTTGTTGATTGGTGCATTATTTGATTGGATAATACTTATTGAGCTTAATATATATTTTTTCAATGTTGGAGTCTAGCTGTTGGGCTAGATTTTTTATTCAACCCAATAATCTAAATCGATAATTCGATAAATATCAAATTTGATACCAAATTTAGATTATGAAATCTAATTCGGCAATTTTGAGTTCCAAATCAAAATAGGTCAGTATTTTTCTAAACAAAATTGCTCAATAAATATCAAATTTGATACCAAATTTAGATTATGAAATCTAATTCGGCAATTTTGAGTTCCAAATCAAAATAGGTCAGTATTTTTCTAAACAAAATTGCTCGATAAATATCAAATTTGATACCAAATTTAGATTATGAAATCTAATTTGGCCATTTTGAGTTCCAAATCAAAATAGGTCAGTATTTTTCTAAACAAAATTGCTGAATTTATTGAATTTATTTTATTGAATTATACCCTATTTGACATAAAGCCAACATTTGACATAAACTCATAGACAATTCTGTCTTTTTCAGGTAGAAACCCAACATTCTAACCAATCTTTTTTGTTGAAGCTTTACCACCAATGAGACTTCATTCCTAAATTCTATTTCCCCTTGTCCTGAATCCTTAGATAGTCTTTGAACAGCTATCTCTTCTCCATATGAGAGAGTACAATGAATAATCTGACAGAACAATTTCCATAACAAGTTAAAAATTATTTTATTTCAGTACAATTTCAAGAAGTACATAACATATGGCACACGGAAAAGTATTAAACACACCACGTGAATTGTCACGTGGCATACTAGAACCAATAATTTATTGACACATGGTGATAGTAGATCAAATCTTGTATTATTTAGCGATGTGTGATTGGTTCTAATGACTAATACCCACTCTATGGCATATTTAGTTATAAAGTGCACCTATACCCACTCTATGGGTACATTTAGTCACACTAACATTTTCAGAATAAAATTTTAGTCCCTGAAAATAGTCGTTTTGTATTGTCAAAAATCAAGGCTCCAGGTGGATAGTTGCTTTACGGCTTTACATGAGACATCAAGTAATAGAATTGCCAAAAGTAAAACCTTCAGAATAACTAGATGATTGATAGATAAAACAATGCCGCTTTTGGAATTTTTTTTTATAATCATGGTTGTTAAATAAATGTATTTGTGAGATAAATAAGTTAAAAAATATATTTGAAAAATTAATTTTTGAAAAAATGATAGCATCAGTGTTTTAATCAACCGCAAGTCAGGGAAAAAAAGTGATTCGGCATTTTTGAACTTTTGGAAATTTTATGCCATGAGAACTGGTAATCTCTGAAGAAAGTTACTAGATATGTAGTCCCCTTCATTTTTGTTCAACGTCTCCAAGTTTACATTAAATAAAAAAAAAAAAAGTTACCGTATAGAAAATTCAGGACTAAGAGACTACCATATTCATAAGTGTACAGCCGTACATAAGGAAACTTATACTACAAGGAAACGTATACTACATTTTCGTGAATATTTGTACGTGCAAATCAACTTTTATTGCAAGTTTAAAACTTTAATTTGAGCCTATTATGTATGATTTGACAAGTTAAACTAAATGTTAAATAAGACAAAATTGGTAAAGGACAAGCCGGCAGTGTCATAGATGTTTTCTAGCGCTATTCTTGGGGAAAGTATTAAATGCACAATATGCATTATCACCTAGTGCACTATAACCAATAATTTAAAATCAAGTGATGATAGTAAGTCATATATTATAATATTTAGTAATATATGATTAATTTTAATGTCTCATGTAATGCGTCATGAGAATGTAACGTGACGTGTGGTGCTGCTAATAGTCACTCCTACTCTTGTAAAGTGATAAATGCCTATCCGGGTGGGTAATTATCAGGGCCCGTGCAATTCGTAACGCAGATTGTGTAATGTAATCTATCATAATATTGTTAAAGTTACATTACAAACACAGTATAAAACTTTGTAATTGGCATGTTAGGATACTTTCACTGTGCAACGAGTCCCATGACCTGAGAATATGACTGCCAGTAATTCAGAATTTCTTTTTGGAATTTTCAATTGGATCATCAATTTTAGTTACATTGAATCTTTTGGCTGTTAAGAAGTTTTAAGTCTTACATTTAAATGCAAAATTAAAGATTAACTATAGCTGTGAGCATGCAAAAAATTTGAGAAATACCATACTTAATTGCCAATATTACTCAAATTTAAATGATGTGGATACCAGAAAAGGGTCATGATTCAAGTGATTTTGATAGTTTACACAAATTTAACTGACGGGACAGGAAAAAAAAAAACTGCCATGATTCAAGTGTATTTAAAAGTTAAATTTAAGTAGTAAAAAAGACAGTGCAGATTTTCAAGGGATCTTATTGTTAATAATAAAGTACACGGCCACTCTACTCCTTAATAATTAGTTTTGAGATGGATACCAATTTCATGCTCTTTATTGTTCATGCTTTTTATTACGGTGTCATAATTAAACTTTGAGTTTAAACTTAAATACTTTCATCTAATACTCTACACGTGCGGTTTAAGCTCATATACTCTCGTCTAAAACTCCACACATGCTTCCGGTCTTTCATACAAATTCTCATATTGATTTCTCAAATCACTCGTATACACTTGTCTCCACAAGTGGCTCAAGTCCTCTGTACAAAGCTCCACATTAATTTTTCAATGAATCTATTGTATTATATGCCATTCCACTCATTATATCTTAGGGATCATGTTCTAGTTTTGAGATATATTATCCTAATTTATCAATTAATTTGAAATAGAAACTCATGTTATTTACCAATAATTGGTTTTGAGATAGAAACTTATGTTATTTGCTAATATATAATCTGGACACAGCTAATTTTTTGACAAATAGACGCAAGAAAGATCGTATAGGGGGAAGAAAGTTTATTTCATTTGTTGAGCTGATGGGATGTTGACGGTATATGTAGACAAGGGGAAGGACAAGAAAATTGGGAGTCCTCCGTGGGGCAAGAAAGAAACTTTCAGCAAGAATTGGGGCGATTTTTTATGGGGAAAAGCAAAGCTTGTGATGTGGTTGTGGAAGTGGAGCGTCTTAGACGGTGAAGAGAGCCAAAACTTTCAAAGCTCATTTCCTCATATAAGTTCAATTTGGCCTAGAATTTGTTGTTCTTACCATATTATTATCTTTTGTTAGGATTTTTTTCTTTTTTTTATTTTTTTGGTTGGCTGTACTGTTTTAGGCTTAAATTAAAATAATTATTTATAAATTTCTTTTTAATTTGAGGAATGAAGGAAGCAGCAATAAGGGAATGAAAAGGGTCAACTCTTGTTCTAATATTAAAAAACAAGAAATCCATGGTAAAACCGATTCTTCAGTTCATAGAATTTTATGTGATTAAGCAATTCCCTAACTGATGTCTAGTATTAAAAACTAAGACGCATTTACAAATTAGACCAATATAACTTATTCTAGTTAATGAAGGGCTTTGCGCGTACAAAATATTTTATACAACACCAATACAGAAATACATAAATTTTCGTAGGGGAATGAAATTAAACCCCAATACAAATTGTTTATCACAGTCATCTCTTGAACTGGTACGAGATTATTGGGAACACAGTCTTCGTGTCTACAAGAATTCATATTCTTTTAGTCACAAGTAAATTCCTAACAATTAACCAAAAAAATTGAAACATGAACAAAGAAATGCTAATGTTTTGATGGCAAACCAGATCCAGGAAAAAGTTGTATTTCATGCCTTTTGGTTTTGGAGATGGTAAAGGCGGTGATGATTGAATGGCAGTCTCATTATAGAAGGGGGTGGCTCGTACCGAAAACCACAATTCGGTCCTATAACTCTCGTTCCTAGACTCCCAGAATAGCATTGAAATATGATATTTGATACCCGTTATGTCGCGCCCCATTTTTGGAAAACGAAAAAGGAAGCAGAAAAGAGAGTAGTTTTTATAAAATGATTTTTGTTTTTAAAACAAAAGAAAAAAGGCCTAAACTGGAACTTTGAAAATGTGACAATTTGGGCTCGAAAATAGTCTAAAAAGGATTTTTATGGAAAAGGGTGTCACCATTTGGTATTGAATTTTAGTGTACCTAGTCACTAGAAAAATAGTTTCATGAAACAAAGTAAGATAAAACAAGAACAAAAATTTTTTAGAAAACGTCTTTATAAAAAAGCAAAAAAAGTGAGAAAACCATTTTTAGACAACTCTAGGTCTTTGAAAATAAGAGAAAAAGGTTCGGGAATCACAGTTGAAGAAAAGGAAGGCACAGGCTCGCGTTTAAGGCACCCTTTCAACCTAGTCAAAACTAATTGCGAGGTTTACTTGAAATTTTCCTAATGTAACCCTAAAACTTATCACATTTGGATGTATCTATATGAATGCAAATTTTAAATTTAAAAGGGACATTGAGAGGGACGAAATGTCCCTTCGAGATTTAATTGGAATTAACGCATTAATTGCGTATTGCAAAATGAGATCTTGAAGGGGTCATGAGTGATGCAAAATGATATGCAAAAAAATGAAGAATAAAACTATGGATATAAGTGATCAAAGAAAGGAAATGCAACATAAAAAGTATAGAAGACTAAGACTCGTGACTAGATTTTCCTTCTTACAGAGGGTAAATAACTTGCTAAGGTTATGAGAGTCAAACTCACCCATTTTCGATGTTTGAAGGGTGACTCTTTCTAACCTATGCAAGCAAATGATCTATTTATCTTAAAATTATATATAAAATGCAATCTAAATGTCATGTATTATATATTTATAGAGAAAGGAATAGTAGAAGGGAAAATATCATGCAAATGGAAGAAAATCTTAAAACTAGAAAAATGCATGCAAGTGAGATGAATTGCATGCAAGTGGTGAAACTATGTATGAGGAGACCTAAGGGTCTAGCATTGGACAAGCCTATTTCTACAATCACTTGATAGCGTTGGACTAGTGAGGAAATAAGGAAAACCACAACTAACATTGGATTAGTGTCGTGATGTCACAAATAAATATAAATTAAAACATAATAAAATTAATAAACACATAATAGCATATAGAGCACATAGGAGCACATAACATATGAACATAACATTCTAGATGTAAAATTCTAAGAAAAGTGTGTAAAATACATGGCACGCAAAAACCTTAACTATTATATCGGAAAGCCTAATTACAATTTAGACGGGAAAAATATAAGAAAAATGAGCTATCTAACCTATCTATTACATTTCCTATCTAAAATACAAAATTTTTTGTTAAATAAAAGAAAATATAACTTATTTATTACATTACCTATCTAAATCTAAATTTTCATTAAATGAAAATATCACCTATCTATCACATTCCCTCAAATAATTAAAATTAAATTTGAATAAATAAATAAACACAAAACTGATAAATATTCAAAATAAAAGTAAATTAAAAGTAAATTAAAAGTAAATTAAAACAACATATAAAAACACATAAAAAAATCACATATGAACACATAATGAGAATTAAAGGGTAGTGAAGGTACCTTTCTTTTGAAAAACCCATTGCGAGTACCAACAAAATGAACAAACTCATTAATGTACCATTATAAGGCATAAAATAAATTTTCACAAGCTTTGGAAGGCAAAAACATAAATTAAGGCAAATTAGGCCAAGAATGTAAATCCAAGCAAGTTTAAGGGCCAAGAATGTCAATACTAACAAACCTAAAAGTTGAAATGTAATTTCTAAATATGTTTTATAGCTAAAATGCGAAGTCTAGCAAATGGGGGACAAAAATACGAACTTTAGCAAGTCTAGGGTCAAAATTGTAATTTCTAGCAACATTCCAAAAGAATGTAATTCCAGCAAACATGAGGGATCCAATTGCAATTTTAAAAAACATTGAAGAGTGAAAATAGAATTTCAGCAAGCTTAAGGGGGCAAATTATAATTTCCAGTAACATTCAAGGGTAAAAAAATAATTTCAACAAAGCTTAGGGGCAAACTTACTAATTACAATAAGCTTTGGGGGAGGGGCAAAATATAATTTCCAACAATGTTTAAAGGTACAAATGGAAATCCAGCAAGATTCAGGGGAGGTCAATTGGAATTAATTAGGATTTAAATGAAGAGAAATTAAGATTTAGGGGTCAATCTACAAGTATTAAGGACGTAAATGGAACAATTTCAAAATGTTTAGAGCAGAATAGTAAGATAACCAAAATTTCAGGGAGTAAAACACAAATATTAATTCTATAAAAAAACCAAAAAATAAAGAAGACTAAAATTAATAGTATTAATCAAAGCTACGTCAAAACAACATAGTTTTAGTAAGTTACTTCTTTTTTGGAAAAAAAAAACTAAAAACCCACAAAATCCTAAAATCTACCCAAAAATAAAACCCCCAAATCGTTCCTCTCTCCTAATGAAAAATCCCTAAATTTTCTTCCAAAAGCCAAATTCCCCTAAATCTCTACTCAAACACTCCAATCAACAATCAAACCCTAAATCTCTCAATTTCCCTAGCAAAATCCATCATCAATTAAACAAGATTTCATTCTGTACTAGCAAATTGAGGGAGGGTTGAGAGTTGTACCTTCATGGTCAAGAGAAGTGATAGGTCTGATAGTGGTGGTGATTTGGTGGTGGCAGTAGCTCGGATAGTTGCTGTGATGGTAGGTCACGACTGTGATTCGTATGATAGGATGGTTGTTCACAGTGGTGAATTGAGGAGGTGGATGTGAAGGGTTGTGTGTTACTGCTGGGAGTGACGCTAGTGGCATGGTGGTTGGGTTTTGCTAATTTGTGGGACAGACAAAAGATTGTGGGTGCTGGAGTGGGAGGCGACTGTTGGTGAGGGAAGAGGTGATGTGGTGATGGAAGGTGGTTTGGTTTTACTAGTTAGTGGGGCGAATCGAAGGTTATGGCAATGGTTGGTAAAGTCTTGTGTGGTGAAGCTTGATAGTGATGTGACTAGCAGCATGGTGTTGTGGTTGGGAATGTGAGTATATGAATTGTGTGAAGTATGGACAGTCTGTTATGGGTGAAACTGTTGGGTGTTAATGCATGTGAATGTGTTTTTGAGCTGTATGTGTTTATGCTGGCATGAGTGTGTAAATTGTGCTTTGTGAATGGTTGCGAGAAAGTGGCCAAGAAGGAAGGTGGTTCGATAAAGCTATTGGTGAGCTTCGCTAGCAGTGGGTGGTTGTGATGGCATGGTGGCATGGGTTTCGATGGTGAAAGAGGAGGAGACAGAGGCATGTGGGGCTGTGGGTTGAGGTCGTTGGCTTTGGTGAAACCTTGGGGATGGTGACTGATTTGGAATTGACTGGTTGTTTGCGGTAGCGTTACGACTTTAGGTGGTGGCCGTTCAAATTGGTTGCGGCTTGATGGTCATGGGTTGTTGGCTATGGGGAGTGGTTGGTGCATGTGACTCTTGGGTGGTTTGAGCTGTAGATTGCGGTTGTTTTTGGGTGATTTTGGGTGGCGATTGCAAGGGGCTGCAATTGGCACAGGCGATTCAGTTAGTGATGATTGTAGTTGTATGTTGTATTTCTTGATTGTGTGTTACTCCTTATGTGGTTTGTGTTTGTTGTGTACTCTGTGTGTGTGAATTGGTGTATGCACTACATGTTGGTGTGTTTAGTAAGAAGTGCGATGTATGTGCAGTGAGAGAGGACAGAGAGAGATATGGTGTGAATTATAGTGGAATTGGTTCTTAGTGAGGTGATGATGGTGAGTGAGGATGGGTGTGTGTGTGTAGTGGAGTTGGTGAATTGGTGATAATGTATGATGTTGGTTTTTTGAGTTGAGGGTAGTGGAGTGAAAGTAGTAGTGCAATTTTTGTGGGCGTGATGTGACTGTTTTGTGTGTGTAACTGTGTGATTGTGCTGAGAGGAGAATGAAGATGGTAAGTTTATGTGTGATTGTGAGTGTGCTGAGTGAATTTTGATTGGGATGCTAGTGAAGTGAGGAGATTGATGCGCGCGGGGTTGTGAATGGCATCAAGACTCTTGAAAACCAAGTGTTCAGCTCGTTGAACTCTTGACAGACTTTGATCCTTGGACCAAAACGATCAAAACGTGGAATTGCTTGCCTTGAATTATATCTTTCTTCAATGAAATGAGCCTTGTAGGGGACTAAGCAAACCTATAATACCTTAATCAACAAGAATGAAATAATTCTAAGCTAAGGATTTGATCTTGAAATCACTCAACAAAATCAAGGGTAGTTATTAATCAACAAAGAACTAAGAAAATTCACAATTAAGAGAACACTCAATATCATGAATAATCAACACCTAAATTCAGATAAACAGTACCATAGCCTTTTATAGGCTTACAAAGGTAACCCTAGGACTTAGAATAGTAAGTAACTACTAAACCTAAATATTAGCTAATTAAAACACTTAATTAAAAATACTTGTAACTATAATGCAAACCCAAATAATGAATTAAACTAAGTTATAAAATAACAAAATAAGGTCCCAAATTTGATCTTGGGCTGGTCATCCAAAGCTTCTAGGCCCAAGTAATCAAATGCCTCCTTATCAAATAAATTGGGCTTCTCCTATTGAATAAGGTGTAGACTGGACGGCTGAATTTTATGCTCCACATATCCACTTGCGCAACCCAAAAACATGCATTCCTTCATGACAACAACATGGTTTGAACATCCTCTTCATGACCAACCAAGACTTGAGCTCATCTTGAGCCAATCGAGCTCTTAACCTATGCTCAACGGGTACCACTTCTAACTCACCACAAGTATGCTTAAGCATCAAGATTGAAGGCACCCCTAGGATCATATCAATCCCTCCTCCCTCGAAAAGATTCGTCCTCGTATCTGCGAGATCAAATAAACTAACATAAGTAACTAAAAGATTGATAGATAAACAAGCACCAATACGAAGTATACTTGATACCAATTCATTTGTTAAGTGCAAAATGGACAGCTTAATGTAACTATGAACACAAATAGTATAAAACACTAAATCACAATTTAAAGATGCAAGAACACATTCTAACTTAAGAAGAATAAACATGTTTAGATGAAAACTATCTTTGTCAATATGTAAAAGAATTAACATATATAAATGATGAATAATAAAAGCACGAATTGCAGCACCTAAATGATCATGAATGGACTAAAGATAACATTGACTAACAAAAGAAAAATCAAGTTCAATAGGTTTGAATTGACTAAGCACATTAAACCGTAAGACATGAAAAACATCATCAACTAGTTTACTTGAATAATTCAAAAGAAGTAACACAAACACAAAAATATTATCATAAGCTATAACACTAGAACATTTTGCACGAACTAACACATAGTAAAAATGATTTTTAGAAGAGAAATCTCCAAAAGAAACAATTGAAAATTGTTAATATGGCTGCCTACAAATCGATTATAATACAAAACAAAATAACAAAAACAAGATCTACTAGCATAGCTTGGACAGAACATGGAAACAAACATATGAACCCTAGAACAGGTAATATGGCATGAAGAATCACATAAAATATGCAGAAATTCGTCCAAACTATCGCGCCCCATTTTTTTTTGAAGTGACGGAAAAAGGGAATTAATATTATGTTGTGTTATTTGCTGGAAAAAGATTGTAGGTTTTTGTAAAATGATTTTTTAGAAAATGCTTTTAAAAAAATAGTTTGACAAAAGATGTGATTTTTAGAAAATGCTTCATTTTGAAAACAAAAAGAAAAGGGCCTAAAATGGGACTTTGAAAATGCGACGATTTTTTGGGCCCAAAAATAGAGTCTAAAAAGGGTTTTTAGTAAAAGGGAGTCGCCACTTGGTATTGAGTTTTGGTGTACCAAGTCACCAGAAAATATTTTACAAGGGTAAGAAAATCGAGAATGATTTATTTAGAAAATGATTTTTTGGGAAAATATAAGGAAAAACAAGAAAAACCCTTTTAGACAACTCCAGGTCTTTGAAAACAAGAGAAAAAGGTTCGGGAGTCACAGTTGAAGAAAGGGAAGGCAAAGGCTTATACCTAAGGCACCCTTTCAACCTAGCCGAAACTAGTTGCGAGGTTTAGTCTAAATTTTCCTAATATAACCCTAAGATTTTATCACATTTGGATGCAACTATATGAATGCAAACCTAGTCCTAAAAAATGGATATCGTTAAGGGACAGAATATTCCATTGAGGTTTGATCGGGATATTCGCATTAATTGCGAAACCCGAATTTAGACCTCGATGGAGTCACGAGCATAGATGCAAAATGGAATGCAAAAGAGAAGGAAAATAGTAATATAGATAGTAAGTGAACAAAGAAAATGGGGATGCAACATAACGGGTACGGGGAACTAATAGACTCGTGACTAGCTATTCCTACTCACGGAGGGGAGGAACGGCATGTACGCCACCGCTTCCCACGTGAGTAGATGACTATTTCTTAGTCAAAAAAATCACACAAATGACCTAAGATTCTATGTGTAGTGGAATCTAAATGTTATGCACTAACTAGATGTTTAAAATAGATAATGAGTGATAAAGTATATATAAAAATCATACAAAATGGAAAAGGCCTAAAAAAGATAAAATGTGTGTGAAATGGCATGGAATGCACACGAGAAGTGATTCTAATACTAAAATGGACCTAAAGGCCTAACATTGAACTAGCTTATTTTCTAGAAATTCTCCGCTAGCGTTGGACTAGAGAAGAAACCGAAATTAACCACAACTAGCGTTGGACTAGTGTGCGACGATACATATATTATGACAAGTAAGTAAATAAATAGATAAAGCATAGATTAAAGCAATAATCATATAAAAGCAAATAATGGCACATAGGAGCTACATAACACACAAACATAATATTCTAGATGCAAAATCCTAGGGAAAGCGGATAAAACACATAAGCACATAGCACACGAAAAGCCCTAACTATTACACCAGGGAAGCCTAATTACAATCTAAAAATAGAAAGAGAAAATAAAAGATAACCTATCTAACCTATCTATTACATTTTCTATCTAAAATACATGGGCTTTTGTTAAATAGATAAAATATAAACTATCTATTACATTAACTATCTAAATACAAAAATTTTGTTAAATGGAATATTACCTATCTATTACATTCCTTTGAATAATTAAAATTAAACTCAAATAACTAACATAACATAAATAAATATTCACATATAAATGAAATAATAAACACTTAAAAATACATAAAAAGAAACACATAAAAAAACATAGAAGCACATATGAGCACATAAAGAAAAATAAAAAGGGTAATAGAGATACCTCCCATTCGTAAACTCGGTACCAATTGCTAATAAAATCAACAAACATGTCAAGGTACCACTATTTAAAGTATAAAAATATGAAATACTTAAGATTGGGGATAAAATATGAATTCGAGCAAAGTTAGGGGATTTAGAATAAAAATTTCAGCAAACATAAGACTTGGGAATGAAATTCCAGCAAGTTTAAGGGACTTAGAAATAATTCCAACAAGTATCTAGGACTTAAAACTAATATTTCAGCCAGTTTAGGAACTTAGAATAAAATTCCGGCAAGTATCTAGAACTTAAAATGTAATTCCAGCAAAGCATAATGACAAAATAAAATTTCAGCAAGGTTGGGGGACAAAAAATGCAATTTTCAGCAACATGAGGGACCAAATTTACAATTTTCAGCAACATTCAAGGGCTAAAATACAATTCCAGCAATATTCTAGGGTCAAAATACAATTCCAGCAATGCATGGGGGGTAAAAATGAAAACTAGAGCAAACCTAGGGGGTGAAAACATAATTTCAAAAATATTTAAGGACAAATTCGCAATTTTAGCAAACTTAGGGCTATAAAATTGTAATTTCCAAACATGTTGGCCATATTGCAATTAACTTAGATATAATTGAAAGAAACTACAAAATTCTAGGCCCAACTAAAATGAAATGAGGACTTAGATGAAGTAAACTAGAGTATTGAAAGGCATAATTAAACAATTAAGAACCTAAGGGGCAAAGTGTAAATAAATATAATCTGATGAAAATAATAAAAATAATTAACTAAAGAAAAACTAAGTTTTGGCTACGATTTCTCTTTTTCTTCTATTCGGTTTTTTATTCTCTCCTTGGCCTCCCCTCGGTTCTTTTCTCTCTTCAGATTATCTTTCTCACTCTCCTCGGCTTTTATTTTCTTCTCCTTGGCCTCTCCTCGGTTCTTTTCTCTCTTCGGATTTTCTTTCTCACTCTCCTCGGCCTTTATTTTCTTTTCCTCGGCCTGTTCTCGGTTCTTTTCTCTCTTCGGATTTTATCCTCTCTTTGATTTTATTTTCTTCTCCTCGGCCTCTCCTCGATTCTTTTCTCTTCGGTTTTTCTCTTACTCACTCTCCTCGGTTTTCTCTTCTCCTCGGCCTATCTCCCTCTCTCTTCGACCTCTATTCTCTCCTTGGTTTTTCTTTCTCCTCGGTTCTCTTTCTTCTCGGCCTATACTCTCTTTCTCACTAGTTCTCTCTTCGGTTCTTTTCTTTTCGTTAAGTTCAAAGTCATGCCACAAAATCTCTAATGTCCACAGGTAAGATCATCATAAAACTGATAAAATGAGTATGAATTAACCGGAAGAGAATTTGAAGGCCTTACCTCTCGCCTGAGGGATAAAGATGGTGGTGAAAGGGCTGTTGCCGGCGGCTGGAGAAAATGGGCAAGTGCTGTTGATGTTGACTGTTGGAACTCCGGCCGTCCAGTGAGGTTGATGGAATGGCCTGGCTGCAGGCTCTTGGCTTGTTCTTTTTTACGCTGGTTTTTTGTGCGGGTGTGTGAAGGTGAAGAAGAAGAAAAAATGGTGCTGTGTGTGTTGTCTGTAGTGTGAGTGAAAGTAGATGAATCAACTGAGTGTCTGTGGGCTGTGTTTTTGCTGAAAGAGAAAGAGGAATGCACTTGTGTTCTGTGAGAGCCGAGAGGAGAAAAGAGAGTTGAGAGTGTTTTTGTGTTTGTTGAATGTGATGATGACAGTGGGTGAAGAAGAAAATCAATCTCCCTAACATCCCCTCAAATTTGCTGAATTGCAGGGGGAGTTGGTTTTTCTTTTTCTGCTGCCGCGTTCAGTAACTGCTTTCCCTTTTTTTTTTCTTTTTTTTATTCTTTTTTCTTTTCTCTCTTTCTTTTAATTATTTTTTCTTTTCTTTTTTTTTCTTTTTTTTCTTTCTTCTTTTTTTTTCTCTCTTTTTTCTTTTCTTTTTTTTTCTTTCTTTTCTTTCTTTCTTTTTTTGTGAAAAACCCAAATAAATAGTAAATAGTGTTGAAAAATTATGAAAATTTTATGAAAAATCTATAAATTCATATAATGCATGTATAAAATTTTTGATACGAAAATTCTAATAATAAGAACATATTTGAATATGTGTCATATGTGACAAAATTATGAAAAGAAAAATAAAAATACTAAATGACCATTAAAAATCACAAAATTTTTACACAAAATATATTATCACACAAAAATATGTATACTAAAATTTTCACTCAAAAATTTTAACATATATGCATTCTTGGGTAACGTGCCCTTAACAAACAAAAAAGACAAAAATTAAATAAATACTTAAATGACCTCCAAAAATTATGTAATTTTTACAGAAAATTTATGAATAGTACAAAATGCACATATAAAATTTTTCACTTGAAAATTCTCGTAAAAAGAGTGCATTGAAAACGTGCCATTAAGTTTAAAATACTAAAAATTTAAATAAATAATAAATGACTCCCAAAAATCATTAAAATCATAAGTAATGATAAAAATAGTAAAATTATGTATCTAGGAAATAAAAATAAAGCAAAATAATATTTACATGGTGAAATTACCATTTTGCCCCTAATGTGATGAATTAGCATAAATTGCACGAAAATTGTAATCGACTCCCGAAAATAAAAAATACCCCTTAAATAAAGTAACACACATATTTTTACAAAAGGTGTGTCAAAAATTTGGTGTCTACACAAACAATGATTCAAAAACACAAGAAAACTTTCAAGACAGATTGACTTAGGTGAAGTTGAACAAATTAGAAGCAAAACATAATCACCTAAACTAATGGAATAAACATGCAAAACCGAATTAATATACAAAATAAAATAACTAAAATGAAAAGAATACAAAAACTGAAGCCACAAATCAATAAAATTCAACAATCTAATTAAGTTCAACATGGCATTTGAACTTTGCATCCATCCCCTCTTCACGATTTTATCTTCCAAGCTAGTTAAACTAATTTGGAAATTTTGGGAGTAGGCATGTGGCGTCTCTTCATGTGAATTAACCTGCAAAATTACCACAAAATATTAGAAAAAGATAGATTAAGCAAGTTAGTAAAATAATCATTTTTCTTGAAGTACATAGATGTAAGAGTTATTGGCTTAACTAGCAAAACACTATTGTTCTTTTCTCTCTTTTCTTTTTCAGATTGAGTAATTTCCATGTTTTCACTACTCACACTCTTGTTTTGAACAACTTCATCCTCACTTTTCCACTCAAGTGTTTTTTTTTTTGGCTCTCAACTTGAAATCTTCAGCAATCCTTAATTGATCTTCATGGGCTTCACTTGGCTTCAATGGAGTTAATGTCACCTTTTTATTTGCCCAAGTGAAAGAGTACTTGTTAAATCCATCATATAGCACCTTCTGTCGAATTGCCATGACCTGCCCAAAAGTAAGTGACAAGCTTGCATAGGAACAATGTCACACCAAACTTTGTCTTCGTACCCTCCAATAGCAAACGACACTAATACCTTCCTTGTTACCTTTAAGTTGCTACAATCTCCAAGCCATTGCAACTTGTAAGGCTTAGGATTCCTTGTGGACTCCAAATTTAGCTTATTTACAAGCAAAGTACTAGCTACGTTAGTACAACTTTTACCAACTACAATTAAACTACATATCTTGTTGTTGATAGTGCATCTAGTGTGAAAGATGTTCTTGCGTTGCACGTTCTCTTCATCCACCGTAGGTTGAACATGCAGAGCTCTACGTGTAATTAAGGTCTCACCATGATCAACACCATATATAGCTTCTTCCTCAGAATCACCTTCAAGTGGTGGCATGCTTCTGTTATCACTAGAAGTCATGCTTTCGACATCTCCACTATTCATGACAATCATGGTTCTCTTCTTTGGACATCGGGCAGCAACATGTCCAAATCTTTGGCATCTAAAACACTTTATGTCCCTTGTGCGTTGAGAACTCTTCCCCTTCTCCTTAAATGGAAGATTTGATGAAAAACTTTCACTCTTTGGCTTGTCATTAGTTGAACCCGCTTTTCCCTTACGTCAATTCTCCTTAGCCTTGGGTGGTGCTTGAGCAGCCCCGCTATCATTCATATCCCTCCATGTTAGCCGAGAAGATGGTGTAACCATTACCCTTAGTTTCGACGCCTTAAGTTGCCTCTCTATCTTAATTGCCATATCCACTAAGTCGTTTATGTCAAGATAATGTTGCAACTCCACACGTTGCCTAATATCAGTATTGAGTTCACCCATAAATTTTACCATTAGTGCCTCACCCTCTTCTTCCAAGTTGGCCCTCATCATCAAGATTTCCATCTCTTCATAATAGTCATCCACGGACTTAGTACCTTGTCTCAAGGTTTGTAACTTCCAATGGAGATCACGTGTGTAGTAGTTCGGGATGTACCTTTTTTGCATAAGTCTCTTTCATTTCACCCCATGTGTCCACAGGCTCCTCACCAAATTTAGCACAGTCCTTGTGAAGTTTGTCCCACCAAACATTTGCATAATCTGTGAATTCCACCGCAGCAAGCTCGACTTTCTTAGCCTCAGAATAGTTGTGACAGTTGAAGACTTCTTCCACCTTGCGTTCCCACTCAATGTAAGCCTCGAGATCAAGCTTCCCTTGGAATGATAGAATCTTCATCTTAATACTTCCAAGATTGTTATCTTGACGGTGTGTCACTTTTCTTCCTTTCCTCGGACCTACTTCTTCAAAATTAGATTCGGCCCCTAAGTTATCCTCATAAGTAGGGTTTCTAGTCACCCTAGTGTGAAAGGAAGCTTCATGGATTCTCATGTTCTCATTCAACTCCTCTTGACCCTGTGAAGTATTTTTCATATTGTCAACCCTTAGAAACGCCTTTTGAAGTTGCTGCTTGATGGTGTTGAAATTCTTATTGTTTTGCCTTTGTGTCTCTTGCATAGCCCTTATGAATAATTTAAGTTTACTTTCTTCTTAAGTTATCTTTTCTCCCATGGTATGCGTAAACTTGCATAATATAGTTAGTAGCACAAGAAAATAAAAAAAATTATCCTCACTCACTCCCTTACGTGTTCCACTTTTCACTCGTGTATCACACCAATTAGACTTGTCTTTTACCCACTGATGAGCTCACACCTTAGCCTTTTACCACTCTTGAGTTGCTTTCTTGTAAGTCCCTTGTTAGAAAGAACCAGCTCAATCGACCTTTGTCAATGCTCCAAGTAACCAAAATCCAAGAGTAATACTAAGAGTAGTCAAAAGAAAAAGTTTAGAGTAAGGTTTGAACCACTAGAATTCAAGAAATAAAGACACGCGAAATTTCAGATTTAGGAAGCACATTTGACACCCCTAGTGTGACAGCCCCACCTTACCCAAAGGCGCACCAAAGGGCTTAGCGGACTGTCTGCCTAGCTCTCGCCAGGACTCGAGTCGAGCACTCGCTCAATACGTACACATAATTAATGCAAAATAAAACACATTCATAAAGAGATATATTCATAAAATTCATTTGAAGTACAGGTATTACAAAAGGTTTTACGCACTAAAATTTACATAGCATGTACAAGAATAGCCTAAACAAGTGGCTATCAAAAGATACCAAACAAAACATATACAATGTCCAAAATCAGCTTTTCCAGCTTTAGTATTTTGGGAAACCTGGTTAAAGAAAACAAATGAACGGGATGAGCTATAATAGCCCTAGTGAGTGCCCAAGTCATGCAACCATACCAAGAAACCATTATTTTATGGTACAAAAATAATTGACAAGTTAAATAGACAGGTCATGAACAATTTAATTAACAAGTAGTCAATGGCAGATACAGGGCTCAACTACGGAAGCAAGCTTAGCCGCAGAAGGAGCAAGTACTGATCATGTAACCATGATGTTAGAACTGAGATAATAGCTCGGGTCTTTATCAAAGGTCATGCCAGTATTATCAAGCAAGAACCCTAACCACCATTCACCTTATAACCTCCGTACAGGCTACCACATCCAGGGAGAAATCTCAACCCTGGAGGGCCAACACGCAAGAAAGTTCAATCCGGAGTTGGCCTCTTTGAGGATTCACAACTCATAAGGGAAAGAACATCACGCCCTAAAACACCCAGCACCTTATATCCTCCCAAGCCTGTCCGGGTTGACTATCCGTGAAGTAACGGTGAAGTTAGTCACGGAAGTCTCATGCACAAGTAACACATTGGATAATGAAAGCGTGTAACACATTGCGGAATAGATGTGATAAAGTACACATCTTTCCTCAAGTAACACATGTCATAAAATAACAATTACAAGTATAGCATAATATTTCTTAATATAACATTCTCAAGTATGACAAAGCAATTCATGCATCATGCACACATAGAGACACTCACCTGAAATGCCTAAGAAAATATTTCGTAATACGGTCGCGATTCGTTTTCGGATCCTGAAATTTAAAAGAAATAATATAATGAAAACCCGATTAAAACCCTAGTGAATTTAGTAAGAAAAATTCAAGAAAATACCCCACTTATTTCTAGGGTTTTGGTTTTAGGGTTTCTAGGGTTTAGGGTTTAGGGTTTTCTTATTCTAAGAAAATTTAATCTATCACTAGATCATTTTCTAAAAATTCCTGCACATCAACTTCCTTAAATTGAGCATATTCTAGGTTTAAAAATCTCACTTGTCAATTTTTCTTCTTTTAATTCTACCAAAATTTTGGCAGCATTTCCCCTTAAAATCGGACTAACCCAAATTTTTTCCTGCAAGAAAACAACCAACCAACCCATATTTCAACAAGTTCTACAACTTCTATGTTCAACTCAAACTCAAATTCATTCAAATTTCTACTCAAATTCAAGAGTTCTACTCCAAGAATCTTCAACCAAGTAACATATAACACATGAGATTTCAAGGTTTAAATGCTATTTACTAGTCTATCTAACCACAAGAACACTTTATCTAGCAAGTAAATCTTCAATTCTAACTAAATTCTTCAAGTAGAAATAACAAGAATCTAGTTTTATACTTGAACAAAAGACTAATTAAAACTTGAAATTAGTAGGAAAAGTTCATAGTAGATACCTTAAACAAGCTTAGATCCTTGCTTAGGAAGAAGAAAAGCTCACTTTCTATGGTGGAATTACTCAAAATTTAGAGAGAGAAGCTTCAAGAAGTTGAGAGCAAAATGAGAGGAAAAGAGAGGGCAAGGGGTTCGGCCAAGAAGAAAGAAAAGAGAGAGAAATAGGCTAGGAAAATAGAAAAGAAATAAAGAAAAAGGTGAGAAAAAGAATAACCAATAAAATCATAACAAGAGTCAAAGTAGGGTTTATGCTTTTTAGGTATTAGTGGTTAACTTGGATTAATTTAATTGGTGGAACTCTTACTCTCTTTATCACCTAGTAATTAGTAATATTATAGCATAAATATTAAAGCAAAAAGAGAGAAAAATAAGAGAAGGGAGAGCCGGCCATGAGGAAGAAAAGAAGAAAGAATTTTCGGCCAAGAAGAAAAGAAAAAAGAAAGAAGAATTTTCGGCCAAGAGAAGAAGAAAAGAGAGAAGAAATTTCAGCCAAGAAAAGAAAATAAAGCAAGAGAATAAGAAAATTTTTGAGAAAAATTGAGCTAAAGTTTAAGTAGTCAAAAGACTAGAAAATAGTAGAATAAACTAATCAAAATTTAAACACTAATATAAATTAATGGTCCAATAAAATTATTCTAAATTTGGTACTTAGGTGTCCTACTTAATAATGAAAATCTTAGTTAATTAACCTAATTAACTCAAGAAATCTTCCAACTAATAAATCAAGGATTAACACTTAACCCTAAATAAAAGAATGTCTCTTGTGAGTGCATTTTCTAGGGTGTTACACCTGGTGTGTGGCTTTCCTTATGAAAATATTGACTTTCAAATGCCCCTTGATAGCTTTAATGCACTTTGTGCAGACAGAAAAATGAAAGTTTCCTTATTGGTATTAAGGTGTAGTAAAAACCCTAATCTAAAAAGATTCAAGAATCTTGCCAAATCGTAATGTGAACACTTGAAAACAATTTTAGGCAACTAAAGCAACTAGAATTTATAAAAAAGGAAACAAAATCAGATGTTACACATGCAAAAGAAAGCTGTTAGAAGGTTGCACATGCACACAAGCACACTAGTTTCCTTATTTCCTTTCTATCCGTTAGGAAACCCTTTCCCCCCTAGGAGTTGATTGTTTCCTCCCTTATATAAGCACAAGATCAGACCTAAAACACCTTATTTCAACCAGTTTCAAGATGGTAGAATTCGTAACTCAACCAACAGCTACAAACAAAAGAATTTCTAACAACAACTAGATTGCAAGATCAAAGGAAAAAACCCTACTCTTGCCAAAACCCTAAACCCAATGGAAAAGATCTTCAAGAAACCCCTCAAGAAGCTCAAGAACTGAGTCAAGAACTCCAAGATTTTGTGTTAAGACTTCAAGAAACAAGAATATCATGCTGGACAATCAAGTTTTCCCAGGATAGATTCAAGAAAAATCGCAAAACCCTCACAAAAGTTCAAGAAACCAATTTACAGCTTTCAAGAAGTGCAAGAACTGAAAGTTTAGACCAAGAACTTGCTCAAGGACCACAAAGATTGATGCAAGAACTTCAAGAAATACTCTAAGGATCTCAAGAAACGATTTTAACAAGCTGAAGACGTCAAGATATTCAAGAGTGACTTCAAGAAACTCAAGAACTCAACCAAGAACTCAAGAAACAATTCAGGACAGATTGTATGCTTTAAGAATTAATAGAAGTCTTAAAACTCACTTTAAACCTCAAGAAAAAAAAGAAAACTCCACCAAACACCAAGAAACAAGTCTGCTCAGATTAGTGCCTTGGCTTTTTACCTCCTTAGCACACCTCTTTTCTTTTGCTTTTTTTTTGCACGACTTTTTTTTCTTTGTGCAAGACTTTTTCTTTTCTTCTTCCTTTTTTTTTTTTTGTAAATCAAAACCTTAATAACCCACAATTCAAACACCCACAAAACTCAAACAAACAAGCAAAATTCACCGGATGAATAGTGATTTTTTGATGAATAGTATGCTACAGTATATCGATGAACAGCAGTTCTGCTACAGTGCATGAAATATTACTTTTTTTTTTACTAGAAATCAAGAGTAACCTTCAGGAAAATTGTTTCAAAGTTCTTATTTAGGCCAAGATTCAATTTTCTCAAAAGTTTTAGCACAAGAACAATCACCAAAGAGCAATTAAAAATAGTCAAGAAAACAAGTTTAAGCCATATAGACTAGGACTACCGTAAAACATGAACAAAAGACACAAAACACGAATTAAAATGACTAGAAACACGGAGAAACAAAGCTGGACAGATTGGACAGAAATGATAAATGCAAGAAGATTATAAAAGAACAAGAAACAAGACACAAAAAATTCAAGAAGCACAAAAGGGATATAGCCGAAACCTTCCAAAGAAAAATTTGGCTTAGAAAACCTAGATTTCAAGATGAACCAATTCTCTAATACCAATTGATGCGCACGAGGTTGTGAACGGCACTAGGACTCTTGAAAGCCAAGTGTTCAACACGTTAAACTCTTGACAGAATTTGATCCTTGGACCAAAACGATCAAAACGTGGAATTCCTTGCCTTGAATTATAGCTTTCTTCAATAAAATCAGCCCTATAGCGGACTAAGCAAACCTATAGCACCTTAATCAACAAGCATGAAATAATTCTAAGCTAAGGATTTGATCTTGGAATCACTCAACAAGATCAAGGGCAGTTCTTAATCAACAAAGAACTAAGAAAACTCTCAATTAAGAGAACACTCAATATCATGAATAATTAATACCTAAATTCGGATGAACATTACCATAGCCTTTTATAGGTTTACAAAGGTAACCCTAAGACTTAGAATAGTATATAACTACTAAAGCTAAACATTAGCTAATTAAAACACTTGATTAAAAACACTCTTAACTATAATGCAAGCCCAAATAATGAATAAAACTAAGTTATAAAATAACAAAATAAGGTCTCAAATTTGATCTTGGTCTGGTCGTCCAAAACTTCTAGGCCCAAGTAGTCAAATGCCTCCTTATCAAATAAATTGGGCTTCTCCCATTGAATAAGGTGTAGACTGGGCGGCTGAACTTTATGCTCCACATATCCACTTGTGCAGCCCAAAAACATGCATTCATTCATGGCAGCAACATGGTTTGAACGTCCCCTTCATAACCAACCAAGACTTGACCTCATCTTGAGCCAATCAAGCTCTTAATCCATGCTCAACGGGTAGAAATCCTAGCTCACCACAAGTATGCTCAAGCATCAAGATTGAAGGCACCCCTAGGATCATATCAAGAAGGCTGCAAGGGAAAGGGAGATTTGTGTGAGTGAATGGTGAGGTTGTTTGGTGATTGAAAGGCAGAGGGGGAGAGTAAAGTTGAAGATGGTGTGTATTTTTGTCTAGTGAAGGAAAGGCAGAGAGGGAGAGTGAAGTTGAAGATGGTGTGTGTTTTGTGTGTGAAGAGCCTAGTGAAGAATTGTGTGTGAGATTGATTTTTGATGCAGAAGAAAGGTACAAGTAGGGGTTGTGATGTGAGTGATAGATTGAATTGTGATGATGGGACTAGGGTGGCTGTTGGCTGGACAAGGCTGCCATAGCAGCCATAGGAGTATGGCAGTAGTAGCCGCAACAGCATTACTGTTGTAGTATTTTTTTTTTTTTGGGTGGGAACTTTGTAAGAAAAATAAAGAAAAAAAAATAAAATCCACTTGGACTCCTCAAAATTATAAACTATACTCAAATTCACCATTACACAAAAAAGAAAATTCACTTAAAAATCCGAAAGTAATGGAGCTTTGGGAAGCATGTCATTAATAAACAAAAACACAAATAATTGAAATAAATATCATACAATTTTTAAAAATCATGAAATTTTTACAAAAAAATATATAAATATATAAAATGCAGTATAAATTTTTTCACATAAAAATTCTTAATAAAAATGGTGCATTGAAAATCGTGCCATCAATTTAAAAAATACTAAAATTTCAAATAAATGCTAAATGATTAAAAAAAAATCATTAATATTAGAAATATGATAAAAAAATATAAAAATATAAATTTAGAAATTAGAATAAACTAAAAAGGTATCTACATGCTAAAATTATCATTTTGCTTCTGATACAACTAATTAGTCATAATTTCACAAAAATTGCAATTGACCCCAAAAAACTAAAAGGTACCTTCGAATGAAATAAAAACACATTTTTTTGTTAAAGGGTATATCAAAATTTGGTGTCTACACATTCAACGCAAACACTACATTTTCCTAAATCTAAATTAGGTGTGTACTACATCAGTGCATATATAGGCCCGATATTACTGTTATTAGGGGTGGGCACGGGTCGAGTACCCGCCCCTAAAGGGATTTTGCTGAACCAATCCTAATATGTCAGGTTAAAATTTTTTTGACCCAACCCAACCCTAATGCCCTCGAGTACCTGAAAAATAGGGTCGAGTCACAAGATATCCGCCCGCCTCTATTTTTTTTTTAGATTGAAATTTGTAATGGTGAGAATACAAAATCATATACCAAGGTCCTCTAAAATCTCTTGACTTCTCTAATTCTCCAAACAATCATCTCCATTAATTTATGTTACTAATTGAAAAGCTTATAGACAAATTAATGAGACTATAGTTTCAATTCATCTTGGTTTTATGATTAACAAACTATTGACAATATATACTAATGTTCTAACCAAAGTGTATTTGCAGTAAAATTAGTTAAGAATAAAACAAGTCAAAATGGAAAAGTAAAAGGTGAAGCGGACGACTAAGCGAACGTACAAAGGATGAAACAGACGACTAGTTAATTCCAGAAAATATGCGAATGAGATAGTAAACGTTCGGTTAACTCTAGAAAATATGTGGACGAGATAACGAACGTCCGATCCATATACTTTTAATAAAATTATGATAAGGTCTCTATATTTTTTAATATTTATATAATATAATCATCGGGTCAGATCGAGTACCGTGGGTTTTTATTTTCCTGATCCATATTTGATCCTAAATTTTTAGGTACCCGACCCTAGTCTGCCTCGCTGAGAGAAAGACGGTTCGGGTACCTTATTTTTTGGATTGGATCGGTTCGGATTAGACAGGTTTTCTGGTCGGCAGGTTTTTTTGCCCACCCCTAGCTGTCATTGCTTGTCTTGACTGCAAACTTCCTGCCTTGGCAAGTTTTGTTTTGTAGACTGCTTGCCATTCTCCTAATCTCCTAACTAAATAAGTCCGGATTTGAAAAATTCAAACTACTTCGCAGAGTAAACGCATGAGCAGTAGCCATAATCCCAACTATAGACTTGTTTGAATATCTTAACATGTATTCATTATACCATCCAATTGCCTGCTTTTGGTGGGGAGAAACCTGTATGAGCTTCTGAACTGAGTTGTTAATGCAAGCATGATATATTTGAGGATGTACATCTCTTCTGCATAGCACGATCGCGTTAACTCTATCAAGATTTTCCCTAACCGAGGAGTTGTAGAATCTATACAGATTGATATTCGAGGAAAGGGAAGACACAAGGGAGTTGAGATTAGCCTGGTATGTGCTGTTTTGCTTGTAATTTCCTGATCTGTTTGCACAGAAGTATCTTGTGAAGTTTGGTTGAGAAACAGTCGGGCAAACTAGGCTTGTGATCATGCAAAAAAGTGATGAAAACCATCATTTGGAGCCCATTATTATGATCTGGAACTGGTGAGGAAAAATTCAGTTTTATCTGACAGAAGGGGCAAAAAATTATACCCCATAATGCCTTTGCAAAACTTCCAAATTCAGCTGATCAAAAATAGACTCCGTAAATGAATTGAAAATGGTTTCTTTGATAAAATAGTAACCTAAAATGATCAACTTTGACACGAAAAATAATTGAGGATAAAATAAAAAAACCATACTTCCTTTAAGCTAATGTGTTGTGCAAATTAGAATTATTACAAGTACCAACATCATATTTTTTGATTGATAAAATATCAAAACTTGGAATCTTCTTTGGTTTTATTAGTCAACCACTAGGGCTCATATAAAATGAAGCAGGAGATTGACTTTCTTGAAATTTAAATGGATATTGTTGAGGTATTAACCAAGAAAATGTCAGAGTAAGATTGGTTAAATTTTTTTGAAGTTTTATTAGACCTGCAATTTTTGACATTTTGATAGAATATAGAATTTTATAATACCATGAATTTTTTGTTTCTATATCAGGTCGTATGAAGCAATATATTCTCCAACAATTTAAACAAAGGTTGGATGAAGACCAACCTTTAATTATCCAAAATTTGTGGACATGTTAACATCAGTTTGAGACTCTTTTAAGTTTTTAAAACAACAAGGAAGCTTTTATTCAGCAAAAATTTCGTATTAGAATATATCACCACTGTGGAAAGCACGCATCAAGTCAATGTTCAACCGAAGACTGAAAGAAAACAAAGACAATAAGAAATAGTGGCTTCTTCTTTTTTTTTTTAATTTGTTTAGTTTTTTTCATATCTA